>OY735253.1:6593884-6794442 GCA_963457715.1 Argyresthia albistria | reverse complement strand
CAACTCTACTGGTTCAAATTTATTGAAATTTTGAGAATATGTCTTATGGCATGGTGCCTTTTAGCCGCCGGGAATTCAGGTTTCTATCTTTATCCACAACGGAGTAACAGGTAGGTCAAATATGCTCTGAATGGCTTCCTGTAAAGGATGTTACTGCTGCGCCCGTATGTTTTGCTTTTTGCTCGACTTGGCTTGGGGGCGCTACCGCGCCCCCAGATACTCAGTCATTTTTACGAGAAATTGAAAAATAAAAAAGTTATGATTTTTTGAGAATCAGCAGTTTGAAAATGTTTATAGTTCGGTGTTTCAAATGTGATGTAAAACTAATAAAAACAAAAATTAACTGGTTAGACAAAAACCCGAAATTTAACAGGTTAAATTCAATCAAACCGGTTCAACTCAAGTGGTTGTAACTGCTCCTTGTTATGTCCGACTACAAACTTTAGGTAAATTCACACCTTCGATCCGATCGCTGCTTATCAGATTACGCGGTATCAGATACTGTCAGATCGCGAGTCAAGTGTATCTCGCGATATTCATTACTATTTGTGATGTGATCTATTCGCACTAACTCGCTTGAAAACTGTGTAGTTTGTAATTTTGATACTCACTGTTTACTGTTAATAATTATTGGGTGTTGTCATTGCCATGTTGTTTTTGTACAGTCGCCATTAGATGTATCGTTGCAGTAGAGGTACTCAATTATTTCTGACCAGCATTCAATTTCAATAAATTCAGCACACTACAAGGTGTATAGGTGCCGCCATCCACGACGACGCGTGACGTAGCTATTTGCATCTTTCTCTTTCATCGGGGCACTCTGCTGAAAGATAAAGATGCAAATAGCTACGTCACGCGTCATCGTGGATGGCGGTACCTGTAAATGATTAAACACAAAATGACAAACTACTTTTTTAAGGACATCATTCTGAGCAACTTTCATTCTGAAACCGATTTGATCAGAGCATCTTTATTTTTCACTTCTCCATACAACCAGCTGACCCACTCAGGCCAAAATGTACTGGGAAGTGAAAAATAAAGTTGCTCTGATCAAGTTGTTTTCATAATGAAAAGAGGAGTGTCTGTTCAAAAGATCCTATTTCACTTTGGCAAGATTTTTATTTTAATATTTTTTTCCAAAACTGTAACTTAAATCTCATCCTTATCTGTAAAAAATTTGTGCAAAAAGCACGTATTTCTAATATTTAAAAAAAAAACTTAAAAATTGACGTTCCGAACAAAATGCTTATTTCTCTTTATAAAACATTTTTCGATCATATCATAACTCTTATTTCGTTTTTTTCGTTTCCTGTAAAATTTGTAAAAATGAATAAGGACCTTTTAAACAGACACTCCTCAAAATTGCTCAGAATGCTGTCCCTAACAAAGTTGTTTCTCATTTTGCTTTAATTCATTTACACCTTTTATATCACTAAAACATCAGAACATCCAATTCGTCATAAATATAAGAGCAGCCTTTTTTGAGGAAAACATACCGTAAGTCGGTGTCATACATTTGGTTCCATGCGAAGACGGTGGCAGGATGTATTTAACACGGAAGGAGGTTATACGGACGGTATACCTAACGAATTTAAACCGACTTACGGTATGTTTTCCTTCAATTTTCAGATCTTTATGATCGCCCTGGCTGGTCTTATATTTATGATTATGACGAATTTGATGTTTTAGTGATATACACTATACAGGTGACTTTTGGGTCGTGCGTGACTCGTAACATATTGTGGCCGATTCTCTAGGTTACACTCACTAAAATTACTTGACAATATTAAGTCCGACAGTTCTTATGCGGTCGCCATAGATTCCAATTTCGAACTTACTTTTAAATTATTTTAATGTACTGATGAACTAATTCAAAAGTGGGTTCGAAAATGGAATCTATGGCAACCGCGTAAGAGCGTCGGAGCTAATGTTGTCAAGTAATTTTAGTGAGTGTGCCCTAGAGAATTGGCCCCATTGTTTCTCACTCGGTAAATGATTGCGGTTTCAGCTATTATGAGTAAGCTAGTATTTAAATAATCACAACTATCACATAAATTAATTATCCTTATTAATTCTGATGTTCTTAATATTCTAAAATTCATGTTAAAACTTTTTTCAAATGAACTAATCAGGGGAGTAAGAAGTGTCAAAATCAAAGGCCATTACAATTTATGACAAAGTCAAACAAAAGACAGTTGCGCTTGTAGATGTGTAGGGTGGGTGACCAACTGACCCTGAACCAAAATAGGACATACATTTTAATTATTGATACATAGCATTAAATCTTATTGTTGTTCGTCTTAATTATTTGTTTGTACAAAAAAATGACTTAGCGGGCTCTTATCTACAGCATAACATTCCTAACCAATAGGCAAGTCAAGGCAAGGTTACTTTGTTGCTACACGACCCCGCAGTCACCCTGTGCCATAGTGTGCCGAATTTATTGAAATTTAAGAGCTTATTACATTACGCTGTCGGCAGGGCCCTGTCTGACTCACTGTCTCTTTCTAGTCGTTCCATCATGAGTGAGACGTCTATACAAATCGTGCCCTGCCGACAGCGTAATGTAATAAGCTATTTAATGCTGCTCTGAAATATTTGAGTACCTCCACTGCTGCGATATATCTGATAGGTATGACTGACTTACATTGTTGAACTTATACCTTCATGTTATCGAACCCCTACTTCATTCAGAAGGGTTTTATAAAAGGTGCTATAACTCCCGGAGTGTAACTTGGCCAGCGTTTGCTGTGTCTCGCTCTCTCACAAAGTCTGTCTTTATGTGAGAGCGAGACACACAGCAAACGCTGGCCAAGTTACATTGCGGGAGTTATACCTATTTGTATTAGATTATGGACTGGCGTTAGAATGTAATCAATCAAATTAACTGAAATAATCACTACAAATTTTGTATACTGTTTACTGGAAAATATATACCTAATAAATAAATAAACTACCTACCATTGACTTTTCAATTTGAAACTGCATTGCTATCAGAATAGTATCAGCCCCCTCATTTGATAAGTGAATCACTGAATCAATTTGACAGTAACTGAATAGATATTATGTAGATTTTTCTGTGATTTGGTTGGGTTAGCGAACGAAGATGATAGAAGGAATTAGTAGTACCTAGTAGAAATAATGGCCTATGATGTTGATGATAGTGCGGACATATGCCTTAGCAAGAAGTGGAGGAAAATAAATGATTGCAACATTTGCAGACCACTGTCTTTCTTATACCTAATGAAATATTTGGTGCGTATATCTTTGACACTCATCAAATCACTGATTTCACTTATTTTGATTTTATTTCTTGCCAAGGTATAATGGAATGAAGTAGGAACACACATTGATGTTTAACTCAGAAAGTTTATTAAGTACATAGATATCAGTCAGGTACTTTATACATAGTATCACAGCTTTAATATCCCTTGATTTAAATTTAATAACAATGCTAGCAAATAATATAGAATGTATATTTCACATACAATACACATTGTTTTGGTATATTTAAGGCGGAGGCGGAGTGGCTTGGACTGGACCGAGTGCCGACAAGACTGCACATGGAAGACGCATCTGAAAATCAAAAAGGTAATGTTAATATCTACGCGTGACGGAGCAAACACTCAAACAAAAACCGATAGGTTTAGATAGTCTGAGCGAAACCTGAAAACATTAAAATATTGGATTAGATCTTCTTCTCCATCTGAAACAGACAAAGAACAAACGAAAATTAATAGTATCTCGTTTTTCTTTACAGATTGAAAGGAAGGGCTTCTACAAGAGTCTTCAATCAAGATTCCTGTTCTTTCAAATGTAACTCTCATGTATGCATATTAAATTATTATTATTTTTAGCATTAAAGTATTATCGCAAACATTTTTTACTTTTATTTATCTTTTGCAAAATAGTTAATAAACTTTTATTCCCAATGGGCGTTAATGATCTGCCTGTAATGGCTTGTTCCAAATATTCTGTGAAATGAAAGCCTCGCATTCCTATGTTAATTTTTATTAAAAATATTTTAACATCTAGTTATGGAAATTGGAAAAAGTTCCTTAGAAATACTATGTTATATTATAGTCCCAAACACTGCAGTACCAATATCAATCACATTATCACTTATAATAATAATCACGAACACTCCAATAGTTGGTAAATATTCCCTCCATGTGTGTTCCAAAAAAGTGACTGCAAGAAATCTTCGTGAGTCTGGTCCAGTCTGGTCCAATCTTCGTGAGTCTGGTCCAATCTTATTCTCTCATTTGTCTCCGGTTCATTTATTTTCTTTGTTTGTACTTGCTCTGCAGATAAAACGGAGATTGCTGTATTAGGTGATTGTGCTTGCATGGAGATTTTCTATAGAGATTAGATCATATGAGCCATGAGGCAACGGGATATGTCTGGGTTCTTGTGGGTCGGTCGAAGTAAACACTGGTTGTTGTTGTGTGTCGGTGGCACCATACCCTCTGAAATAAAGTCGAAGTTCATCACACTGTGCCCGGCGGGGTGAGTCACAGTGGGAAGTCTCGAAACCGTGTTTTATTGCAGTTTCAAAAGATATGTAATAATAATTGACTATTTACATAGCTGGTTCAGAATGACATCATTTCTAAATTCCGTTAAGCAAACTGGCAAATTTAACAAAAAATCTAACTGGAATGAGGATGAAACCGGTATTGGTTTCGCCAGACTGAACCAACAATGTTTACATGTGATAGTAATTTTAAATATGATCAAATTTTTAAGTTTTTGCTTAACATTAAATTTATTTCTGGATAAACATACATAGTACTTTATAGTAGTGCCCCTCTACCCCTTTCAAGCAATAATAAATGTATGTTTACCGTTAGAGTGCGTAAATCAGTGAGTGCACATTAACCAGGTAATTCGCACATTACTTGGCTGAGTCCGTTAAAGTGCAAAAAAAATCGGTTAAGTGCGGGTCGGTATCGCACACGAAGGGTACCGTACCATCGTACAACAAATCAAAAGCACTCAAAACAATAAAAAAATTAACAAAAAGAAAATTTAAAAAGTTTATGCCTTCACGAGATTTGAACCGACGACGACCTCCGGATTGAGAGTCTACATCATACCGGCTGAGCTACCACAACCATGTGGGTTGACGCGAAATATGCTATCATATTTAAATGTGTAGTATATGCGTCTATGACATGGTTGCTATGACAATAAATAAACAGTTTCAGTCAAGATCTCCATTTTGAAATGCGTAAGTGTATCTAAACACGTCTCTTGTATCGGGGCCCCCTTTAATTTGCAATATCTCTCGTATTGCAGTATTTGTGGTTGGTGCGGCAACAGATATACACATTCTGTGAAAATTTCAGCTTTCTAGCTATTACGGTTCGTGCAGACGGACCCGGTGACAGACAGGACGGACGGACAGACGGACAGCGAAGTCTCAGTAATAGGGTCCCGTTTGGCACCCTTCGGGTACGGTACCCTAAAAAATGATACTCACATTAACTAGGATAACTAGGTAAAAATGTGCACAATAACGACCAAGCCTACGGTAAAGTGCATAAAGCAGATTCTTACTTGAATGAAACATCGGAATTAAAGTGATGTAAGTGATAATTCGCGATTATTATTAATATTTCACTACTGTCTTTGATTATAAATAATAAATACAACAAGAAACCAACTTTTTAGATCAATATTTCTACAGAAACACCTTTGGCTAGGGGAGCGTTCAAGTATTACGCAACGCATTTTTTGGAGATTTTCGACCCCCCTCCCCCATGTAACGCGCCGCCGCCGTAAAGTTTTTCTATACTCCCCTCCCCCCCTAGTAAAACGTTACGTAACCTCCAAGTGACCCATTTTTACCTAAGTCACATTATTATATGGCGCAAGTACCGGAAAGTCGAAAAAAAATTTCATATAGTCAGTGGTTTGAAATTTTGGGAAAACGTTTTAAAAAATCCTTGAGAGAATCTCTCTTCTGAAGGGTAAAAAAAACAATGTTACGTAACGCGTAGTTCAAACCCGCCCCTATAACGCATCGTAACGTTTTACAAGACCCCCAAATTCGTTACGTAATACTTGAACGCTCCCTAGTGTAGGTTATTGTGGCTAAATTTCAATTGTGTTAGGTTAGGTTGGAACTTAGAAGAAACATAACCGGAGCGAGTGGAGCGAAGCGTATGCAAAAAAAAACGGGACGAAAGTGTTTTGCTCATAGTCTTTCGCACTTTGGTATAGTCTCTTTACCCTTTCGTCAACGCTTATATAGTTCTCCATACCATTCACTGCCGGTCCTTTTTCCTGAACTTTTACCAGGTGCCGCACTTTTTCTCACCTTGGAAATTGATATGATAATATGAACTCACGAACGCGTTCAAAGCACCGGATGAAAGTAACAAAAACCCATATATGCGTTGCCAACAGTCAATGGGTTAAGGACATGGGCCGAAGAAACTTACAATGGAGAACAATAGACGTGGGAGCGAGAGGGTTAACGGTGTACCATCCGTTATTGTGCACATTAACTATGTAAAGTGCGAATATTAGATATTTAAGAAAAAAATCGCTCTCTAACAGGTCATACTGAACGGGTTCCGCACTCTAAAGGTAACATGTACACGAAAAATCGTGTAATCACAGATACTTACTATAATATTATACTAATACAGATAGACCACCTAGAACAAAATATGACACCGGCGTAAACTGAGATGCTACGGAAGCTTCTTTAGTTCGAGGCCATTATGGCTTAGTGCAGCACCATTGAAATATTGCAAATACCCCGAGATGGCGCTAAGATATATAGATTTATTCTAAGATTAGCGCCACCTGGAAGTATGTTAACTAAAACAATGGCGTTTTAAGTACAAATCTCACTCCTCACGCCATCTCTTTTATTTGTATGGGATGAGCACCTTGTGCTATAATACAAAGCAGAATTGAATTTATACATGAGGAAACCTTTATTATTCCATAGTTGCAGCGATGGGCTAGCTCCCACTGTCACGCAAACTGGAGTATTTAATAGCCGCGTACAGACTGAGCGAGCCGTGGTCGTGCTAGGTAGAACAACACGCCTCGGGGTAAGACGTAACGCTGTTATGTTGAATTTATACATTAGCATAGAATAATGAGTTATTGGTATGTGTCATAGACCATAAATTACACACACCTATAAAACATATGTCCCGACGCAGCCTGCGCGAACGTACTTTACTACGCGATGACCTGATTTGACAGGTGACAATAGACATTGAAAATCATATGAAAATCTCATTTTTCTAGGGTTCCGTACCCGAAGGGTCCCAAACGGGACCCTATTACTGAGACTTTGCTGTCCGTCCGTCCGTCTGTCTGTCACCAGGCTGTATCTCATGAACCGTGGTAGCAAGACAGTTGAAATTTTCACAGATGATGTATTTCTGTTGCCGCTATAACAACAACTAAAAATCAAAAGAAATTTAATATTAAGGGGGGCTCCCATACATTAAACGTGATTTTTTTGCTCATTTTTGCTCGATATTGATAATGGTAGCAGGTAGACGCTTAAAATGTTCACAATATTATTTAGATACTTTTTTTTTTTTTTATGAGCCTGTAATATCCCACTGCTGGGCAAAGGCCTCAAAAAAAATTTAGATACTTAAAAAATTAATAATTAAATTAATATTTAGGGGGGGCTCCCATACAAAATTATTATTTTTTTGCGGTTTTTTATAGATAATGGTACGGAATCCTTAGTGCGCGAGTCCGGCTCGCACTTGGCCGGTTATTTCTTTTGTTTTATGCCATGAGATTCCAGTGTACCTATGCAAATGTCACCACTGTAGACTGACCCAGTTTGACAGTTCTTCATAGTTTATCTGTTGCAACCAACCATTAGACAATATGGCAGTTCTTGGGTCACTCCACCCACAGTGCTGCTACTAGGAACTGGTACATTGGCGCGATAAAAACGCTGAACTTGAGATGTCCTTTATCTTATGTTTGGGGTATCTATTTTAGGCAAATTGATTGATTACCAATTACCTTAACTTGTACCATTAATTGCCTAAAAAAGATACCGCAGAAGCTAGATAATTAATAACTAAAGTTGGATGTTGTTGTCCTGCCAATGTCACTGCGCATTGTCACTAGTCATTCTGTACCTGAATAGGGCCCCTGCTTATAAGTTAACATCAAAATTAGAACACACTAAACACTTAACAGACCTCTTATTTGCTAACTCACATCTATATATGAAACCTGGATAGACACAGCAGTCCCATTCATTTAATCATTTTAAAGTTTTTTGCATATTTGAGATAGCAAACAAGAATACTAATTAAACCAAGTCACACAGATTGACAAATAGGTAGTCAGTCACATTCCTGTCAAGTTACACAGTTGCAGCATTATCATAGTCCGGCACATTAAATAACAATGATACAATAGAAAGTAAATTGTATAAGAATGTGACTGTTCCTGCTTATGAACATTGTACAAAAATACAAACAAGTTTAGTCACATGCCCAGTAAACTATCATAAGGGAACATAACCACAGTACATGACCAATGACCCATTCTGTTTTTTTGGTTATTTTTCTTTCTTTTACTTCTTTTTGGTTGCACAGGTTGTTTATATAAGTAAATCCTTAATTGGCATCATTTTTTAAGATGATGCCAATTAAGGATTTTTTAAGCATGGCTGTGGTTTTTTGCAGTTTTTTTTAAGAACCTGAAGGCATTTCGAAGAACCCCCTCTTTCCCTAAAATGGTCATGTAGTATGGGCACAGATTAGATAATAGTTACTACGTAAGTATGGGTATGTTCCCTAAAGTTGGGTCAAGATAATAGGTGCACTGACAGCGTCTCTGTCACTAACATAATAAGGTTGAATTTAGTTTGGCCCAGTGCACCTATTATCTTGACCTGACTTTTTAACAAGATCCACTTGTTTATAATTGTCATATACAAGGTGTTGCCCAACATCACTGTGTAATAATAAATTTATCAAATATTAGCATAAGCCAGAATAGCAATCATGACAGTTAAGTATGTGGGCTTAAAAAAAGAAAACTCAATAATTAGGTGTGCCAGCTCTAGAGTTTGGTAGAGATTGTATCATTATGGCTATCCTGTAAAATAATATATTTATAACTTAGGCACTATGTTCAATGGAACTGCAACAAAACAATTACCGATTCAGCAGGAATTTAGCTTTTAATGTTGGTAATACAGGTAGGCACCTAATCCGACAGAATTTACTGAGACTTCCCATCCTATTTGATTTACAGTAATTGTATTGTTTCACTAAAAGCAAGTAGAAAAAAGTATTTTATTGAATAAGAATGTAACATACAGAAAGTCAGTCAATAGGAAAGCCCACCATATTTTAGATAGGTATATAGGAGTCCTGGGAAGCAATGCAGGCTGGGAAACACACATTCACTGACCTTCTGTATGTTTAGAATAGTATGCAACATACCTTCACGTAATCGTTTGGTCTGTGGATGGACGTCCTCGGTAGCACTGCGCTTTCTCCCAGTGTGAGGAAACGATGTGTGAGGTTGCGGTGTGTAGGGAAGCGGGGAAGGCGTCGCGGCGGGAACGACCTCCTTCATTTCACAATCATCAGTCTCAGTCTGAGCGGGTAACATTTTTGCCTCGTGGTATCCGTAATAGCAGTTTGTAGAGATGTGTATAGGTTGGCATTGACCCACTACTTGATTGGCATCAGCAAAAACTGGAGCAGGCCGCATGGCTTCGAAATTATTTCTGGCGTCTTGAACGTAGTAGATGTCGAAGCCGCTGGCTGGCATTATCTTTCTTCGTAGTTATAGCAAGTCTTCAGATTAGTAGAGGATGAATTGCGAAATCCGATGTGACTGTTTACTTTCTTGCTATTTTCAGTCAGACAGACAGAAAATCACACAATGACACAATCGGCCGCCACCAAAACGCCGCCAACTAGACTTAACTAGAGTTGAGGCGTATATACTAGAACAGGTACAAAAACTAGGTATTTTTCAATACTAACCCGTACCTGATCCGCAAACGTATGGACTAGATCCAACGAGTATCAAATTTAGAGTACCGAAGCCGAGTATATCGAGTCTCTATCTCTAGTATCAGTAATACCAAGTCTCGGGTATCGATACGTGTAACGCGTGCTAATACGCGTAACGCGTGCTAATACGCGTAACGCGTGCTAATACGCGTAACGCGTGCTAATACGCGTACACCGGGACTTGTTCTCAACGTTCCAATCCAAGTATTCGGGGGATTTCGGGATGATTCGGAAATGTCCGGCGTTGCTCGTCAGAAGCCGTGCTGATCCTGCGTTTCGTACGTTTAATTGTAGGCGGGTGTGGGTTGGTGTATATTGCTATCTCTTTTTTGCCTCCTAATGAGTGAAAAATACATCTTCTTTTCGCGAAATCGAACTTCAAAAACAAGGAGGTCGTTGAATCCAGTAATGAACGAGTGATTGTATACTATGTATTTTGCGGGTGTGATTGCGTATATATTACTATCTCTTTTTCGCTTCATGATGAGTGACAAGGACAGGACATTGTCTATTTGCCAAATCGAACTTTAGAATCACGAAGGTGGTTGAATCTAGCACCGTAACTAGTGCTAGCGGATGAATTATATTGACACCTCGCCGAGTTTATGTTGTTGCGAATCAGGTGTTCGTTTAATTATTCGGGTAATAATACTTTTGAGTTTTAACGTTTTTACTTCTTTTCTTGCTCAAATAAAGGTAAGTATCTAGAATGCGTTTCACCAAATTAATAGTTTCTTTGTCGAAGTCCTGGCATAAAAAAATAAAACAAAAGAACAAAAAAATGAAAAAATATAAAATATAAGTACCAAAAAATATAATTCTACGAATTTCGATGATGCTATGGAAGTAAGGTTACGATTGTAATACAGTATATCACTTTATCAACGTATTATTATTATTTGCGTTAAGCTGCTGGATGGCGCTTTCCATAGAGTTTTATTGATTTAAGGCGCTTTTTCGACAACCAACGCCCTCCTTTGGCGAGTAGCGTGTTTATCGATATTATTTTATGGGTTCGTACACGCCATCTGTTGGCAAGTAGCATGTAGATATCTTAGTTCTTCTTTATCATACTAGGTAGAGCTACTTTGTTTGGAGCTATATTTTTTATAGTTTGGACCAATTAAGTGAACCAAAGTTTGGTTCACTTAATCGGTATAGTCTCCTAAGGACATAGGCCAAACAAACTAACAATGGAGAACAATAGATGCTGGAACGAGAGCCCTATCTAGCTATTGTTAACCGACTGCATTCGTTTCATTGTCTTTATTCAAATCACTATGGTTATTATAAGTTTATTTAGACGTTCGTTTAGTTTATGTTTTAATTACGTCCGTCACAACTGTCGATTTTCCTTGTGCCACCCCGGATGGGAAAGCTATGGTATGTTTGTTTAGTGGTTATCACTGGTATTGTCCTAAGCTGTAAGACGTGACTTTACTTAGTACTTTACGACGTTACCACAGGACTAGGGAGGGGCCCCCCGATACTAGGACTAGGTGATACTCGAAGAACAGGTATTTGGATCAAGTATTTTTGAGGACTAGGAACAGTTGGACTAAGTACCAAATTTACCTAGCCAACCAAACAAAATAACCAGCCAAGTGCGAGTCGGACTGGCGCACGAAGGGTTCCGTACCATCTATAAAAAACCGCAAAAAAAAAAAAAAACCTTTTTGTATGGGAGCCCCCGCTAATTTTTTTTTTTTTAAAGTAAATATTATACTCAATATATTGTGAACATTATATAAGCGTCTACCTGCTACTATTATCAATATCGAGCAAAAATGAGCAAAAAAATCACGTTTGTTGTATGGGAGCCCCTCTTAATATTAAATTTCTTTTGATTTTTAGTATTTGTTGTTATAGCGATAGCGGCAACAGAAATACATAATCTGTGAAAATTTCAACTGTCTAGCTACCACGGTTCATCAGATACAGCCTGGTGACAGACAGACGGACGGACGGACGGACGGACAGACAGCGAAGTCTCAGTAATAGGGTCCCGTTTGGCACCCTTCGGCTCCGGAACCCTAAAAAAAGAGCATCTTATCGCGCGTTCCGTGACATTGCCGTCAGCGCCATAATTTATATTTGTACATTGTACTCTGTGGCCATAATCGATTACATGTAATGTGTGCGATTCCCGCTCTGGTAATTGTGTTCTGTGGCTCAGACAGAATCAGAATGCCTGATATGTCGTCAGAGTAACCTTCTGTTCCGTGACGGGCTATCAGCGCTATCATCGCTCACATGACGTCACGACCATCATGACCGTTCCGAATGGGAAATCACGACCACCAGCGTCTATCACAGATATCCATTCGGAACGATAAAACGCGACGGTAGACGTCGACACTGACAGATGTCAAACCATTATAACCAAACTTTTGTTAATATTTTGAATTTTGAGTCGTAGACAGTCGTAGTAGTTAAAATTTCTTTGTATTGAGTGATTAAGTGAGGAAATCAACAATTACGGAGCTTCAGTGTCTGCTGGTAGCTGTTCTTAGTTTGATTGTCAGCTGTCGGAGTGACAGCTGTCACGATCTATCAGTGCTCACGTTCTCGACGATGGTCACTGATATCCCAACATGGCGGAGTTGATGATGTCATTCATGACGTCATGACAACCATTTTGAGATATCGATGTCACGTCAAAAACTGATTCGGAATGGCATTGTAGACGCTGTAATCGATAATCGATTATGGCGCCGATGGTCGATGTTACGGAACGCGGCGTAATTGTGTTCTGTGGTAGGTAGGTACTCATAGTTCGTCGAGCGAGTCGTCGACGTAAATAAATTTTGGTCTTGTCTCCGGTCCGGTCTACATACATATACATTAAATAAACGGAGCGTTTTCGTCTCTAAACATTCTTGTTGTAGTGTATTTACCACTCTATGTAGAATGAGTAAACGGCAAGTATAACTTTACGTGTGGCATAATTAAACACAGTTTGTATTGAAGAGGCTGTATTGTACATCAGTCAGCCAGACTCAGCCACCAGTTACAAAATGTTCATGTTACCACCTGTCGCAATCAAATATATCTACCGGAAAGTCGTTAGAAAGTCAGCTGGATTCAAGCACTTTCACAGTGTGTGCTTCAATATCTCCGTACCTGTATCCAAGCGACTCGAAACACCATACCAAGTCCATCATGGAACTTGCGGTTATGTCAACAAACTTTGGAGGGACCTCAGTACTTCTGGGTACATTGCTAATAAAGACCAGAAGGGTGACAAAAAGCTTTCTGCGAGAACAGTGGAACAAAACCACCTGGGAGAGATTTCTGTTAAAACAGAGACTAATGCAGATAAAATTGTCACTAAGGTTACCATTGAAAAGCCTGTGAGCATTGAGAGTGCTTCTGATGCCAAACCAAAGCCACCAGGTAACATGTTTTATCACACCCCTAAGGTTGATTCACACATATCAGTTAGGACACTGTCTGCTCAGTGCAAAATATTATTTCATATTACATTCAGTGTCAGTGATGACACCATGCTCTCAGTGTCAGTACCGACACAGGCGACACAGACACTTCAGTGAAGCTCTTTGTAATGAATACTGACATGTGTGAATTGAATCACTGAAGCAACACTGTAGCACTGATACTGAACTGAGCAGAAACGGTGTCAGAACTGATACTTCACTGATATGTGTGAATGGACCTTATTCTAAGAATAATGTTTCAAAAAGAATACCAAACTCTTCATTTTCATGTCTTACATTTTCAGTGAAGAAAAGGCTACTGATTGACTTTTCGGCCTCATACACTGAGCGTAACTTCATTACACCGATGCGGGCCATGACCGAGTATCTGCTAAAGCAATCTGACCTCGAGACCTTGCCGAAAGTGCTACGTAGATCTCCATATGAGTCTGCTCCTCCAATAACTGTCTATTATCGCAAGGATGTAGATTCCAAGGCTATTGAGGTATATGATTTAAAGTTTTAATATGCTTCTAAAAGTACTTGAATCCTTGAATGTTCTGAAACAGTAAATAAATTTGATTCTATTAGTAAACTTGTGATGAAATGATATAAGTATTTACCTAAAACTTAACCTCAGGGTAGAAGTACATATTCTGTAAATAATATTTAATCTTTCAGATAATATTTTTGTTAAAATTGCAGGTATGGGGCTCCAGGGAGGCTCTAGATAAAGAATTGTTGAGAAGAGAGCTGGATAGGAGAAGATATGAACAAGGTAGATAATCAAAATGCAATACACAGGTAATACATATTGCATTGGACTTTTGGTCAAAATACAAAACACTTTTCTGGAACTATCAAAACAGTTTTCAATTGATCATCTCATCATTCAGAAGAACAAGTTTCACTGTGATACAGATTTGATCAGAGATAGGTATGTATGTAATTTATTTTTGGCAAGAGACAAAATAAACTTGGTCTGATCAAATTGGTTTCTTAGTTAAAGTTGCTTAGAATGAAGACATCCTGTATGTGGTAATTCAGACATGTTCTTAGATTTATTTGTCTGGTTTTTGAATACTGAATTACTTTTATTTTCTAGATGTCTTCACTGTAAAAAGGCGACTGAGGACTTACAGAAGAGAAATGAGCCAGAAAGATGAAGAGTTAGGACTTAAAACTAGATCTGGAAGAGTTGTGCTAACTGCTGTGGCCATGTGAGTCGATGTGGCAATTAGTGCTTTTCTAATAAAATTATCTGATTTGGCAAAACTGTGCCTCTGTCACCTCTTATGAGAAATGGCATGATGCTATGTATAGTGTTTATCACAGTTGCATGCGGTTTATCCTTATCTGAATATTAACTACCCCTCTATTTTTTTTAGAAATGGCTGTAACTTCATTTTCAAGTTATGCGCCTGGTTCTACACGGGGTCACATAGTCTCTTCTCTGAGTGCATCCACTCACTGGCTGACACAGTCAACCAGATCATATTGGCTTATGGAATCCACAAGTCTATCCAGGTAAAGAGTCTTTATTCCGGACTTCCCTCCAGGTTCAAATACAAAAAACCATGTTACACCAAGCGGGCGGGCCGGTTCCAAGGCGGAGCCAAACATTTGACGATGTCGACCCGCCGCCGCCGCCGCCGCAGCCGCCCCTGTAACGTACCGAAGCCTGTATAAAAGATTTAAAAAAAAGATATAAAAGATTTATTGACAATTACAGGTCACATTTACAGTCTTGAGACGAAAAAATGTGAGCTTTATGACACATGAGCTTTTTTAACACAATGACACACATAAATATATTATAAATTGGTTACAAACTTAAACTATAACGCGATGTGTACAATTGATCACCAGATGGCGGACCCGGACCACCCTTACGGCTACACGAACATGCGCTACGTGTCGTCTCTAATCTCCGGCGTGGGCATCTTCTGCGTGGGCAGTGGGCTCTCCTTCTACCACGGCGTGACCGGCATGCTGGACCCGCACCCGCTGCAGGACTTCTATTGGGTGAGGCTTCTGGCAGTACAGGACCAACATAAGGCCCAAAGTGTAAAAAGTGTAGAAAATATCGTGTAATAATAAGTCAATTACACATGGGTGTAATATCATTTTGACACTTTCGCTGTGTAGTCTTCCAACGCGTGGGCGCCAGTTCTACGCAACTTAATGCCACAAATCTGTCAAAAAGGGTTAGTTCCATCTGTCACAAACTCAAGATCGTTGGGAAACTGTAGATTATTATTATTGGATGTTTAGCTATTCAATGCGGGTTGGTGGGGGGGTTTCATGAGTTCGGCTGCCAAGCACCGATAGTAGTTGGGACCTACAAATTAACCCAACGCATATACACTATCACACCTAACTTCTTAGAATACAATCTCGTAAACAAACAAGTGTGTCGCAGGAAACCTTACTGTCTCTGTGTTGCACGAAACGATTTTGAAATTTGAGGTTGTCAGCATCTTATTGATCTCAAGAGAATCTGGCTAGAATCTTATAAGATTGTCGTTTGTTTCTGATGCTAAAATGTAGGGCAAATTAGAAACATAAAACCTATATTGAAATAAATATTTGGCTTGCAGGCGTACTTCGTTCTCGGCGGCGCGGTGGTGTCGGAAGGCGCTACTCTCATGGTGGCTCTGAGTGCTGCGAGGAAAGGCGCTAAGGAAGCCGATATGACGCTCTACGAATATAGTACTTCTCTGCTAAATTCACGACGCTTTTCCTCTTCTACAATGGTCGATTTCAGGTCACACGAATGACGCGTCATTCGTGTGACATAAAAAATCGTGAAATCGATCCTCGTAGAATATTCGTAACGCTTGTAACGCTATTTGCAGCGTGCCGTAACAACGTTCGTAGCAGATTCGAAACTCTTGCAAACGCTATTTGCAGCGTGTGTTACACCGTATTTCACGTCAGAAGTCACGCATGACACAAAAAGTATCGAGTGACACAAAATTCGTGAAATCGACCCGTCGTGGACATAAGGTCGTAATTGATCTTAGTTTCCGCTGTGTTGCAAAGTCTATGTAGCAGCAGTCAAACCATATGATAGATTGGAATTTAACCGTTGTTATAGATAAGCTCGCCTTTGTACATTAACTATCTTATTGAGCTGTTAGTGTAACTGATATGTGTAGGACAGTAATGAAAATACAAGCTATCTAAGAGACCTGCCCATTGTGGCGTTAAATGGAGTATTGAATAATTGAAACAAAAAGTAAAACCGGACTTCCACAAACCCTATTTAATTAGATTGAGTTTAATACAAACTGTAACCCCTTATCCCCCCCCCCCCTAATTTTGTCAAATCCCATCTCAGTGCTACCCCACGCTACTAAGGAACCTCTGTACAAAGTTTCATGGCTCTAGGGCCACCGGTTTAGGCTATGCGTTGCCTGCCCGTCAGCCACGCATAGTAGATTGTGTTTGTACCTAGTATTGAGCAGTTCTGGTGGCCAGGTGTGGTCTTCATCATCAGTTCCGCACTAAAATATTATGCTTACAATGTGCATTTGCACGAGTTATTAAGAAAAACACAAAAATCACTAGGTCTGCCTATAATTTTTGAAGAGTTCCCTCGATTTCTCCAGGATCCCATCATCAGATCCTGACTTGGTGTCAATGGGACCAATGGGAAGGTAAACCCTTTCAAACAAAAAAATAATTCTCCAAATCGGTCCATCCGTCTAAGTGCTATGGGGCACATACATAAAAAATAAATAAAAAACATCCGGACGAATTGTAAACCTCCTCCTTTGGGAAGTCGGTTAAAAACTGACGTTGACTAACTGCCGTTTTCAATAACTTATCTTTCCTCAATCGGCAGATAGATAGGGTCGATTTTGACGTAAGTTCAATAGCGCAACTGTCAAATCTAAATCTAGTAATGAGAAAATGGGATAGATAGGATATTGCAAATGGACGTAAGCAATCTTTATGGTTTTATTTTATAACCAATAAAAAAAACTTGTACTGTGTAAAAGCTGCCACCGAAAAAAGCGTGACGCCATTTGTGTCTATTGATTGAATCCCTCACACCCACAGTAAAGCGCAGTTCCGACCCGTCAGTGAACGTGGTGATCCTAGAAGACACGGCGGCGGTCGCTGGCGTGGTGGTCGCGTCGTCTTGCATGGCGCTGTCGCAGCTCACCGGCAACCCGCTGTTCGACGCCGTCGGCAGCATCCTGGTCGGCACGCTGCTGGGCGGCGTGGCCTCCTTCATCATACTGACCAATATCGGCGCGCTGGTCGGAAGGTGAGATGCCGACCGACTTCACTAACAGACCGCGACAGGCTCTTAGGCTTTGTATGGGTGCCGCGACCGCGACACGAGACCGAGACCAGAGGCACCCATACAGAGGGTAAGGACAAGTGCCTGTCGCGGTAAAATTAGTTTTTCACTTCTCATGCTCATAAAGTTCGTCTTTATGTTGGGTATAGGCTGCCTAAAGTCACATTTTATGCACTCGTGCATAAAGTAAAATCTTCGTCTAAATCTCAGACTCTAGGTTGTCAGGTAAACAGCCACACAGCCCACACACCTCTATGCTAAGTGCCACTGCCACGTATAAAAAAAAATATTGGCGGGAAGGCCTTATTTTTTCTTTGCGTCGCATTTTGCAACTGTTTTTGCAATATTGCTGTTTAATTTCCTCACAATCGAATTGGAAAGGAGAGTGTATAACTCGTACATAAAACACATTTTACCCTCGACGCGACGACGGCGGATATTACGTCTTGGGTAAAATGGTTCGTTTTATGCACTTGTTGTACCATCTACTATTTACTGACATACAGGGTGTAACAAAAAGGTGTAGTCATATTTTAGGGGGTTGTTAGGGTCATTATTCTGAGCAAATTTCACTATGAAACTACTTCTCTATACAAATCAGCTGACCGTCTGGACCAAAACGCATGGAGCAATGAAAAATAAAGTTGTTCCAATCAAATCGGTTTCATAGTGAATGTTGCTCAGAATGGTCTGTAACCCCCTAAAATATTGACTAAACCCTTCTGTTACACCCTTCATAGCCACAAATAGACGCAATATTCTTTGGCGCATCCGGTGCGCAGGATTCTTTGCATACCGTCCTCATACTGAGAAACATTAGTTAGGTCGGGAGTTGTAGGCACAACGCCCACTCTAGACAAACAAGACAGTCCGACACGGACAATGCACGAGAGATAGACAACATGGACTCGGGCGTGTGTCCTTAGTTGAGCTGCAGCGTGAGGTGCGTCGGCGGTGACCTGGACGAATTGTGTGGTTATGTTTCAGATCAATACCCCAAGAGCAGCTGGACGAAATAAACAGTGTTCTGGAGCGCGACTTCATGATCCGAGCCATCCACGACGTCAAGGGCATAGATATAGGAAGTAACCTCATACGGTATAAGGTACTTGACTGATGATGATTGCTAGAAGATTTTGGCTGTATCGCCCATGCAACATAGTCCATAGTTCCGCAAGTCTATGCTGAACGCCTTATTTATACAAGTTTTATCCTTCCCCCCTCCAGGGCGAGTTTTCGATTCCCAGATTAACAGCCAGCTTATAGATCAGTCATCAAAAGCTGGCACGTTCAATACATAGACACGTTGCGCTTGAGTAGTGTTTGTGATCAAGCGCGCGACGTGACGTGGCACTGCATGAGCATCAAGAATAAGAAGTATGTCTGTCTCTCTCAGTTATTGTTTTGCTTCTGCATATAAATATAGAGATATTTTTAAATTCGTGTGACGTTTCAATTGAAGGCGTTATTGTCATCATTTACCTATTTCGATTTTTAAACATGTATAGTGAAATTGCATTAGTGTGAGTACTGTGAATATGCCAGATTATAATAACTGACCTATACGTTAATAGACATTTCATGTTATCTGAGGATTGCACAATTCGGCCGTTTATTAAACTACGTTTCTTTTGCCATAGTTGTTTGTACCACATAAGTTTTTATGACAACACTAAACATGATCCCATATTGTTTACAGGCTGAAGTTGATTTCGATGGTAGAGCACTTTCAAGATCATACATAGAAAAGCATGATTTAAATCTTTTACTGGAGGTAAGACTGTCCCTGCAAATTCGATTTTCTTTCAGTCTAAAATCTACTTGGCATTCTTCTGTGTTTAATTTAACATACGCTTATTTCAGGATATGAAAAAAATTCAGACAATAGATGACGTAGAAGCATTCCTGCTGAAACACGGCGAGAATATTGTGGATATGCTCGGCGGAGAAATAGATAGGATAGAACTTAAACTAAGGGTAAGCACGCGTCTACGTGTAATGTTTATCGAAGAACAGAAAAGATGTCAAAAATGCGATAACAAATATCTCGTTTTTTTACAGAAAAAGTTTCCCCAAGTAAGGCATTGCGACTTGGAGATCCTATGAAGAAATATGAAGTATATCTATTGAAATCAGATTGAAATACTAGTTCATCCATCACACACGAGGCCCGATTACTGCTTGCTTTAGGAAATACAACGATCATCGAACCATTCTGGGATACCTATTGTTGAAATTCCCTAAAATTACGCTTTTTCTGTAATACATATGTCCATTGATAGAGAATTCAATTACAAACAACAAAATTAAATGTTCTTTGACAAAATGTCGTAAATAGTAGGCGTTTCTGAGATAATTCAGTTTCAATATGTAATTTAGTCATATTTTTACATATTAAAACTGAATTATCTCAGAAACGCTACGACAATATATCAAAGAACATTTGTTGTTTGTAATGGAATTCGCTATAGATGGACATATGTTATACATGTGTACACGCGAAGCGAAATTTTAGGGTATGCAAGTACCCCCAGTGTCCCAGGCACCACCGGCACCACACAACAAACATGTTTGAAGTTCACGTCTGCGGTGATACAAGCAACACAGGCACCACACAACAAACATGTTTGAAGTTCACGTCTGCGGTGATACAAGCAACACAGGCACCACACAACAAACATGTTTGAAGTTCACGTCTGCGGTGATACAAGCAACACAGTCCACGACGGAAAATATTTATTCAACTTTAATAATAGCTTTGTATTATGCAGCTGGATTCCTATACAGTTTATTGTTCTGTTTCTTTCTTTGTTAGACGTCAAACTTGATACCGCAGCATTCTGCTACGATCATGTGAAATTGTTTATAATACGAAGCAAAGATGAGACTACCTAAATGTATAAAAACATCGTAACTTTAATCCTGTTGAAGAATTAGCTTTGCTATACACTTGGTACCTACTGTGATTCTGAACAATAAGGATGTTAGTGTAAGCTTCTATTATAAATTATAAGATAATGATACCAAACATGAAGTAGGTAAGTACATAACATCATTGTATAATTATGACGCTAGTCAGCCCCTGAATATTTGTTATTTTGTAGATCTCTTTCTGTTATAGATGATCAATGGTAATATGAAAGACGTGACAAATAATTTGGTACATACTTGCTCTGCTCATCTACTATGAAGTTAACATTATTTTATCATAATTCCCGTAGTCGGTTTTTCCAGTAATGAATGTGCCTACAATATTACCTACATCAAGGGTTTCATTTAGGTTTCTATCATCTATTCTGTGATTTAGTTGTATGTAAATGGTAGCTGTAAGTGTTGGATAAAATAAGTTCAATTCATGTATGGAATGTAAATAAAAATAGTGCAACTACATTATTTTCTATTCATTCATTCACTCGCCAGCACGCGCCACCCTTTTATACGAAAATAATAAGAGTATATAATAATCAAAATTATAGTTTAATCGGTAAAAATATAACATTTTCATTCAGCTTACATTAGCCAGGCATTGTTATTCTGTACCACCATCAAAAGTTGCTTCTGAGCAAGTTTGACGATACTGATGTAACTTTTGCTGGAAGTCAGAATATTAGTTAATTATAATTGTATAACTGTTGTGCCTCTGCCACCTCGTATGAAAAGGTGTGACGCTGTTTATTTGTTTTTGTATAACTATTTGCAAAAGCTTACTTTTTTCACTCATAAAATAAAAGAAAGAAATATGTTTCGTGAACGTGAACACAACCCAACCCAAGTAGGTACATAAATAGATCGTCCGAGCAAACTTTGCAGGCAAACAATTGCAGAACTACATAACCTCTACGTTTGCTCTTTGCTCGACTTGGCGGGTGCGCTGCCGCGCCCCCAGATATAAAAATTCAATAGTTATGTGCTTGCTTGCTTAATGTTTTCGTACAAAAAATGTTTGTCCATTTCGCTCGTGACTGTTTAACTTCCTAATACATATCCTTACTAGCTCCCTCCTAACATCGTTACGAGCGTAATGTTGGTGATCTGATTTTGATAAAGTACCTGAGATAGTAGGTAGCGGCATGTGTATCAATGGTATAATGATCCCAGTAGATTAAATAGCTTTCCTGCTGCTAAATGGCACCGAATATACAAATTGATGTGCTAAGGGCAAATAGACCATCCTCCACCCAATAAAAAAACATTATCTGACTTAGGGCAAATAATGCTTAGGGGTCAATCAACTTCTTTTTGTCCGCATCTTGAAATTTTTGATTTTAATTTTTTGAGTGGTTTTTTCAATTTTTTTTTTTATGATCCTGTAATATCCCACTGCTGGGCAAAGGCCTCTCTCAATTAAATTATTTTATTTAATAGATTATTTAGTATACGATTCTACAAAAAGCAGAGCTCTACATTTGGGATATTGAAAGTTATAGTGAAAAATTCAAACAAACATCTAAATTTTGTCCCCTGAAACTACTATTTTAAGTTATATTTTGTTTATGTTTGTCTTCTGGACAACTTTTGTCATTTTCGCAACGAAACTATTAATTAAAACAAGATATAGTTACAATTATTTGACTACGAGCTAAATTCATTTATACTGTACTACTCATCTTTAAAAGTTCAGCGGTCTAATCTATTATTTTGAAACAATATTAGGGAAACAGTAAGTCGTTGGACAAACAGTTGATTGACCCTTATACATAATCATCATACGTATTGCGATACATATTCATGCTACTTTAAATAAATAGAAGGGCGAGTTACTTTACATAACAAAAGCTACGCGCAGTGAACATACCTTATCCAAGATTATAAGCTACATGACAGCAAGAAAATCAACTTGTAATAATAATTGTAACCGACTCTGTCTACCTCTGTAACTTATTATGGTACGTTACGTGGGTAGGTTACGTGTAGCACCAGGTATGATTCACCTCGCAGTTTAGGCACATGTTTCGTCGTCGTTCAAAGCTGCGCTACTCCGCTATTCGAACTTAAATCGAGCAAAAAAAAACGATTCGAACAACGTAGTTCGACTGTACGTCGACGAACGTGACCCCACGTGCCAAAACAATGGCCCCCGTACTGTATGTGTGTGAGCGTGAGATACCTAAATAGATACTCAAATCATCTGAAACATCTACACAGCCAAAGTATGAAAATAAAGTTCGCATACTCTGTGTTGTACATGGATGTTGAGATCATTTTTTCGGACCCCGGAATCTACAAACGAATCGCATGCCAATTGCTATAGCGAGGGCGCAGAAACCCGTTTGGGCCTGGACGGGTGCGCCAAAGTTGACCTAAGATTTCTACCTCGATTATAGTAACTCCGAAAATTTTGTTACTACAATTTTTCATCCTAACAATCACTATTAATAACTACTCTGTTCCTAATGTTATTATATTAATTCCGAATCATTCAATTTCTTAATGTCGGTAACAATAAACATCTATTGTACTACTATTTGTTTTCCTATATTTTCTCAAAATAACTTTTTTTTACACTATTATTCGAAATCATATATTTGTTACGTAGAATTGTTTAAGTCAGAATAGGTCAGTGACGCTACCGAAATCGACATCTGGGCAGTAAGTAGGTTAGGTTAGAACATGTAAAAACAACAAAAAATACTACTTTGGAACCAAACCATAACAACCAAAAGTCAAATTATGGTACTGTTAAGTCAGTGTTGCTACCGAAATCAACATCTGGGCAATAGGTAGGTTAGGTTAGAACATGTAAAAACTACAAAACAACACTACTTTGGAACTAAACATACCAACCAAAAGTCAAATTATGGTACTGTTAGGTCAGTCAGTCAATATTATAAAAACATGTTTATGAATGACAACGTTATAGTAAAAAACACTTATGAGTTTAGATCAGTTTCAGTAGTAATATTAGTAATAAAAAATTTCGGAAACCAGAGTGTTATGATCTTCGTCGGTAGTACTTCGTCGGAGTAATTGTATGAACGAAAAAAATAGGCACCAACATTTTAGGAAGAGTGATCATTCGGAGTACAAATCGTTAGTAAGACCATTTTCGGAACTTAGACTTTAGACGAGCCAATACGGACCCGACGCCGACACGTGCCGCGCCGGCACACCTCGGACACTCCATAGAACGCTCGTAAAATAATCACCTATTACTACTACATAACCAAATGATGTTTGTATACGTGCAAATGTGTGCTTTACTTTACTTAACTTTGCTAGGGCTGGTGGCGCGGCAAATGCAGCGATATTAAAGTATACGCGTCGTCACTCGTCCGGCGTTCAGCCCTGTCTATTGATCCTTTAACCAATCCTTTGACGCCAGGGGTGGGGTGCGGTATCTGAATCAGCGCGGCGAAGGGAGTGGCCGTTCTGTACGGAGTACTATTATCTCTTCTGTGGCGGCGGCTACAAACAAACCGGTATTTCGCGCTCTACCATACCAATTAGCATGCGATTCGTTAGTACAATTGGGGGCCAGATATGCACATGTTTCTGGCTGTTCAGGATGTCTATTTGAGTATCATGCATGCTCATCTATATCTGATGCTGACGGTAGCTCGGTAGCCGTGTGACATCTCGTATCACCTCTAAACTCCCGGCCTCGTCTGAGGAAGGCACAGGTTGTAGTGTGCAGTCTTGTGCCAAAAGTCTGCGTTCTTCCAGCCGCACCAGCCCTTGTTGAGCACCGTGGCGAGCTCCTCTGCGCCCGTGTAGTGCGGGTCTAGGATCAGGTAGCGCGTCTCGTGGGTTGTCGGGTTGTATTCGACGCCGATTATCGTATGTGCTAGTACACCTCCGCCTGAAATAGGAATACAGGTCAGCCCCCCTAGACAAAGTTAAACGCTAACGAAACGATAACTTTTTATGTAGGTGACGTCACCTTAGCGATGCCAAATGTCAAATCGTATTCATAAAAAGTTATCGCTTCGTTTCGCCATCCTTAGCGTTTTACAGGCACTGTTTTAGTTTTGAATGTAAAGGGACTCACGATGCAACCTGGCTTGCAATCGGTCGCCGCAACTCATAGAAGGCAGGTTGCCTTGCAACCGCTAGGGAAGGACGGAGCAGGAAGATAGACAGAAAGGGAAATACAAGTTGCAGGCGACCGATTGCATCGTGAGTGGAGCCCTTTATGGAATTTAGTAACTACCTGCCTGCGATTTGGGAGGCGACACGAACTATACTAACTAAACTAATTAAAATGGTGTGTTTGCAAATGGAATCTGTGGCCACCGCGCAAGAGCTGTCGGATTTGAAGGTTGTCAGTTGCCTTTAGTTTTTCTAGTTTAGTGGTTTTGACACCTCCCAAATAGCCCCCACTGATAGTTCTTCCTCTAAACACCTCTCTCACTCCCCCTGTTTGTTTGAGTGTCTGGGATCATTCCATAGGATTTGCTTGCATGTTTGGGTAGCCTTTGTCGGGAATTTATACAAGGTGTTTAAACAACTTTGTTAGGGAAATCATTCTGAGCAAATTTCATTATGAAACCGATTTGATCAGAGCAACTTTATTTTTCACTTCCCAGTACATTTTTGGCCTGAGTGGGTCAACTGATTTGTATGGAGTAGTGAAAAATAAAGTTGCTCTGATGAAATCGGTTTCATAATGAAAGTTGCTCAGAATGATGTCTCTAACAAAGTAGTTTCTCATTTTGCGTTAATCCATTTACACCTTGTATTTCACGCATTGACATTTCGATGATATCCACACTGTAGATGTTGGGCCTGGATGTGTGGTGTGTGCACATGTGGACATTCACACCTTCCCCCATTTTATAAATAACAAAAATAATCCGCAATTACATGTGGACAAATACTACAATGCTCTGTTAAAACACTTCCTTAGCTTATCATACTCTCGAAACCGGTCCGAGATTGCCGCCCACTCACCAATCATAACAGGCGAGCCGTGTTTCTGGAAGTGATGCACCAACTCCGGCGCATAACCCTGCATTTCCGCGCCCGTGTTCGCGAATATAATCCTCGACTGCAGCCCCAGTAGCGTCTCTAGACAGAACATCACTTCTGTGGAGCCGATCCACTGTTTGGAGCCGACGAAGGCAGCGGGCTTGTCGCCGATGTTCACGAGGCACTGCTGGATCTCTCGGTGCGTCGGCACCTCCACTGACGTGTAGCCCTGCAATCTGCCAATAATACGGTACTGGACTCATTTTCGAAGTAGTTTTAAAATAAAGGTTATTACGTTTTAAGCGCACTTCATTAATATTTCCGGGATATTTAATAAATAGTTGAATACGGTATTGGACAACATTAAAAATATTCGACAAAATGTGGTATGGTAATCCTATCAGATATTAGCGTAGAAATCTGTATTTCATTATATTTTAGAGTAAAATATGTTTATTTTTTGCGGATTCCAGGAATTAAAATGTATTAACTAACGCGCGTCATGTGACCGGCGCCATTAGAAATACAGCGTTTTTGGCGCGGTTTTTTCAATTTCAACTATTTTTTTTTTATTGAAACGACAGAAGATATCCCGGAAATACTAATGAAGTGCGCTTAAAATGTAATAACATTTATTTTAAAACTGTTTTCAAAATGAGGCCAATTCCGTATTTGAAAAAACCGCGCCAGAAACGCTGTATTTCTAGTGGCGCCGGTCACACGACTCGCTTGACGTCACATGCTCGTGAGTGAACACCCGCCATCATTATGATTCAGTCAAGCAAGATGTCAGAGACGAGCGTGTGACATCACCAGAGATAAACGTCAGACAGAGCGTTTTCGTCACAGATTTTATATTTCGATAGTTTATACATTTTAATTCCCGGAATCCGGCAAAAAAAAACATATTTTACTCTAAAATATAATGAAATACTTATAGATTTCTACGCTAATATCTGATAGGATTACCACATTTTGTCGAATATTTTTAATGTTGTCCAAGACCGTATTGCATGTGAGTGAAACTGTCCTTTTTTGCACAAAATTGACTTTATAAAATATATCTACTGGAAATATACAATTCTGAGAATGTCAAGCCATTTTGTACATAATGCTTCAACTTAAGACTTGTTCTTAGATTTATTGGATTACCTTGGCCACAAGCCTATTTAATCAAGAATAGTTCTACCTAGCGGTCAGGGCCGTATGAGTCGCGTACTGAATCGCACGGAAACAGCTATATCGAGGGCGCAAAATTCCGGTTGGTTTGCAGCCGGCGCGGCGCGTCTCGGCACGGAACAGAAAAAAAAAATACGCGTGTAGCACCGTACACGTGTTAGAAGTAAAACTTCTGTAGCTAGATCATTAAGTGGTACCTATACTATACACCTATACCTACCTATACTAAAAGAGATTTAAATTTCCAATTTTGAGATCCAATCTCTGCCTCAAGTTACTTTTAAGTTTCAGACGTCCGATTATTTGAAATTATTTTATACTTGTACTTACTTTTAATACGTCATGTCATTTATTTCCCACCATTCCTTATTTACAATTTGTCGCGCTCGTGGTGATATACTTAACTCATTCAATAGTGTCACTACTATTTGCATCTCGCTCAGATTATATACCATCTGACGTCACGTCTTTAAGCCGTCTCGCTCAAATGTATGCATTGCTTTGCTTGTCTCTGTGCCCAGTCCCTTTATTTAATTGATCGAGTACGTATTTTCAACTATTCCAAGTTAATGTGTACCTGCGGGGCTACCATAAGGCTTGCCACTCACCTCAGTCGCGCAGATAAATGACAAAGAAGATGGCTAAATCAATATATGGACGACTGCCCCAGACATGTACAAAGACTTCTCAACAGCCAATAGCATTTAAATATTCATTCATAAATTTAATTTACTGCGTCTGTATTTAGTTTGTAGAACTTGAAGAAAAAAATTATTAAATATAGGTAAATAAGAGTTGTTACTCAATACTCCGTGATTCCAATATGATTCCGTGACCTTTACCGTCGCTAGAAATAAGCACCATTTTGCAATAACATGCAACATAACGCCATCTAGCCACTCCTCTGGAAACCTCCTGTTTTCAACAGTTTTGCTAGTTGGCAATTATGTTGCATGTTATTTTTAACGATGGCAAAAGTCACTAATCAATGGCGGAATCATAGAGTATGAAGTGACAACTCATAATTATTTAATCATTTCCTTCAAGTTCTACAAACTAACTAAAGACGCAGTAATTTATGAGAGAATATTTAAATGCTATTAATTGGCTGTTGAGAAGTCTTTGTACATGTCTGGGGCAGTCATTTTGCCAAATTGCCAACTCCTTTCGCGTCTCAATGATGTTTCTCCATAAAATAGCGCGCATTCATTATGATATGACATTAAATTGTGACAAAATGCGTGGCTGGGGTGACTGGCGTGCCTTATGCTACCCCCGCTAACCTATAGATACCTACTTTGCTAGGATTTTTTAGGGTTACTTCATCGCCTCTATTTAATTTTATTCTTGACATTTCCTTAGTCCGCCATACGACATACCTCGATTTTGATATTTTACTTCAACATTATTGACTGGCATGAAGCATTAACTTTAAAATTACAAAAGCTTATTAAAATCAAAATCGTATAATTTCAACAGTTATAACAACAATTCAACTTTAAAATATGTATTACAAAAATTACATACAAACAAATAAGCGAAACAATAAGCCATTAAACTTATGGCTCTGTAAACTGTAGACCTCGCTTTGGCCGTTTACTACAGATAAACATTAAATAGGTAGGTATAACACGTACTTAGTAGCTAAACTGCTAATTTGTGACTTGAACTGCACTATATAATAAAAAGTGGCTTTAGAACAGTTCTAGGTACCTACTTATTGTTTTCAAGAAGTCTTAATGCAGCCATCCATCACATCGGAATTTGCTTGAAAACTAAATATCACATTTGGATGATTCTAAGTGATTTTATGCGATTACTAGCTGCCCGTTGCGCGACTACGCAGCGCGTTCTAGGTACCTATTCCATAGTTACCGGCCACAAAACGATTCGTTCATCATTTTAGAAATCCATATCGACCCGTATGTGACATTGATGAAACTCTTTTCTTACAAACTGTATGGATCGCATCGCACAGCTGTCAAACATAAGTTCCGGTTCCAACAAAGAGGTTGAACGAAGTAGTTTTTGGTCACGTCACTGGTTTTGTTTGCCAGTGTTTGCCCCAGCCAGCGGCGGCGGCGCCATCTTGGCCATACCGGAAATCAAGAACTCGTGGAAGAATGCTTAAAATAATTTTTATTTGTTAACGTTTCATCAGGTTTTTCTCTCACTAATTAACATTCTTTATTGTACGAATGTATTATTATCTTATCTGATTAGTTAAAAACCGTATTGAAAATAGTTGCGGTTTTAAAAGTCTTCAGCCGACCCTGACGTCACCGATTCCAATTTCCGTTACATTTCTTAGCCACTCGTGATAGCACCCGGCTAGTAGCAAGTGAAAAGCAAATATATGAATAACCCACAGTTGAGAGGTTAAATAAATTTTACCCCCGTGCCCCAAGAAGTTTTACTTCAAAAACAGTAGATTTTTCTATTTCGTGCGTCTCGGCACCGTCGATAAGCCAAAACTGTTATTTTGCGCCTCGCTGCTATTTCCGTGCCATTCCTGTACGCGACTCCCGGACCTGACCGGTGGACCTACAGTAATAATAATTGAAACAAAAAGTAAACTTTAGAAAAAACCGACTTCCACAAACCCTATTTGATTAGATTGAGTTTAATACAAACTGTAACCCCTTATCCCCCCACCCCCACCTTGGGGAATTAATTTTGTCAAATCCCATCTCAGTGCTACCCCACGCTACTAAGGAACCTCTGTACAAAGTTTCATGGCTCTAGGTCCACCGGTTTAGGCTATGCGTTGCCTGCCCGTCAGCCACGCATTGTATTTGTACCTAGTGTTGAGCAGTTCTGGTGGCCATAATGTGGATGTGGTCTTCATCAGCAGTTCCGCATCACAATATTATGCGTACCGTGAGTAAATGCACGAGATATTACTAAAAACACAAAAATCACTATTAGGTCTGCCTATAATATTTGAAGAGTTCCCTCGATTTCTCCAGGATCCTGACCTGATGTCAATGGGACCAATGGGAAGGTAAACCCTTTCAAACAAAAAAATAATTTTCCAAATCGGTCCATCCGTCTAGGCGCTATCGGGGCACATACATATAAAAAAACCGGACGAATTGTAAACCTCCTCCTTTGGGAAGTCTGTTAAAAATAGCCACTGACCTGAACCACGAGAATATCGTCTGCATAGACCTGTAGGCGCACCCCCAGCCGTCGTCGTTGAAGTTGTCTTGCATGTAGTGGTGGTAGGCGTACCGGCCGCGGACCAGCGCCGTGATGACGTCAGGCCTGGCGGTGGGGGGGATGGCGTCGTGCGGGTTCATCAGCCGCGGGGGGGCGGCGACGTGGGCGTTCCCGCGCCGGAAGACCGGCCGGTCGGTGCGCAAGCCCAGCTGCTGGTGGAGGGCACGACGCTCCTTCTCTGTGGGGGAATGGGGAAGTTAATAGTAATTTCAGCTATTGTGATCGTACCGTAAGTGATGAAGAGATGCCACGTTTTCTTTAGTCTTGTATTTAGGAAAAGTTTCTTATTTTTGCACTTGAATGTAGTGTAGCCGCTCGATAGGCCAATATCGATTGTCTATCGATAGAACCTATCGATAGTTGAAGAAAACACGATAATACCGATAGTCTTATCGATACTATCGATAGTATCGATGTCTCTTCTACTGCAATACTTTCGGTAAACAACAATACTATCGATAGTATCGATCGCTGCCAACCAATGAACATTCGATAGTATCGATAGTATTGCTCTTCAATATTGAAAAGACTATCGATAGTGTAGATGATTTTAGCGCTCAACAAACGATTGCAAAACTATCGATTTTTCAACCGACTTCAAATAATTGAAACAATAATTGAAACAAAAAGTAAACTTTAGAAAAAACCGACTTCCACAAACCCTATTTGATTAGATTGAGTTTAATACTAACTGTAACCCCTTATCCCCCCCCCCCTTGGGGAATTAATTTTGTCAAATCCTATATCAGTGCTACCCCACGCGACTAAGGAACCCCTGTACAAAGTTTCATGGCTCTAGGTCCACCGGTTTAGGCTATGCGTTGCCTGCCCGTCAGCCACGCATTGTATTTGTACCTAGTATTGAGCAGATCTGGTGGCCATATGTGGTCTTCATCAGCAGTTCCGCATCACAATATTATGCTATGTGCATTTGCACGAGTTATTATGAAAAACACAAAAATCACTATAGGTCTGCCTATAATATTTGAAGAGTTCTCTCGAGTTCTCCAGGATCCCATCATCAGATCCTGACCTGGTGTCAATGGGACCACCCTTGAGGTATTACCTATACGCCGAAAAAATATTTGTTCAAATCGGTTCATAATTGGCGGAGTTATCGCGTAACAAACATAGAAAAAAAAACAAAAAAAAAAAAACATACGGGTCGAATTGAGAACCTCCTCCTTTTTCAACCGACTTCAAAAAAAGGAGGAGGTTCTCAATTCGACCCGTATGTTTTTTTGAAGTCGGTTGAAAAAGGAGGAGGTTCTCAATTCGACCCGTATGTTTTTTTTTTCTATGTTTGTTACGCGATAACTCCGCCAATTATGAACCGATTTGAACAAATCTTTTTTCAGCGTATAGGGAATACCTCAAGGGTGGTCCCATTTAAATTTAATAATAAAAAAACAATCCCCAAGGGTGGAAAATTGGGGATGAACTTTTTTATACGCAATATCTCCGCCGATTATAAACCAATTTGAAAGATTATTTTTTTGTTGAATAGGTATTATCAAAAGGGTGGTTTCATGTGAATTTGAAGAAAATATTTCACCCCCAAGGGTGGAAAGGAGGGAACTCTTCAAATATTATAGGCAGACCTATAGTGATTTTTGTGTTTTTCATAATTACTCGTGCAAATGCACATGGTAAGCATAATATTGTGATGTGGAACTACTGATGAAGACCACATATGGCCACTAGATCTGCTCAATACTAGGTACAAATACAATGCGTGGCTGACGGGCAGGCAACGCATAGCCTAAACCGGTGGACCTAGAGCCATGAAACTTTGTACAGGGGTTCCTTAGTAGCGTGGGGTAGCACTGATATGGGATTTGACAAAATTAATTCCCCAAGGGGGGGGGGATAGGGGATTACAGTTTGTATTAAACTCAATCTAATCAAATAGGGTTTGTGGAAGTCGGTTTTTTCTAAAGTTTACTTTTTGTTTCAATTATCGGCAACACTACTTGAATGTCTTCGTGTTGTCGATTTATCTACGAATTAACTCGATTCTAGTCTGAATAATCTTACCCATGCTTTCGTCGGGAATAGCTTTAGGCACTATCCGCGTGATGAAGTGTCCCAATTCTGAGGGAAAGTAGTGGAAGGTCTCAGGGAACCGGAGTCCAGCTCCGTCCCCAATACCTTCTTGACCTGTAATGATAAAAACACGTATATTTGAAAATACCGTCTCTGTCGACTTTGCTTTTATTTCTCTGCATATTCGTCTCTCTAGTCTCGCGTCTCTGCGTAAAAGACATGACGCTAAGTTTTTTTTGGCTTACTTGGCTCAATCACGAGCTCAATGTTTTTAAGCTAACATTGAGCTCGTGAGACAAATTAAATCTAACTAACTAATATTTTTATCTACTCTCATGTCATAAACTTCGAATTACAAACTAGAAATCGAATTGATAATGACGTACTTGCTAAATGCAATACAGTTATCAAATTAAAAAAAATATCATAATAAAACTACTTCACGAACAAAGCGAATTATCAATCTTTTTTTCCTTAACGATAGAGTTCTACTTTTTTTGGGAAAGGCAAGGGCCTTGAAACCGTACAGCCAAGGTGTTTGAGTCTGTGGCGCGGTGGTGCGCGCATGCGCTGTGTGACGGTCCCCCCTGTTCCGAGTCATGCCAAAATCAATTACAGCGTCTACGAAGCCGTCCCGAGTCAGTTTTGGCGATACAAAACGTAGACGCTGTAATCGATTATGGCGCTGACGGCGGCGATGTCGCGGAACGCACCTCGTGTGTGATGGTTAGTTTGGCGCCAATTGATAAGTTTTGTTTTAGGCAACTAAGCACTGAAATTGTTGAAATATTGTTGTATTCGTATAAAAATGTCACAAAGTAGTGATTTTGACGAGGATTTAACTCCGCCAATTATTTTAAATGTGGCGAATGATGTGACTCACAGTCATACTACTTTATTTAATTTCATTTGTTTCAGATTGCATTTATTTTCGGTATCATGGGAGCCTGTCGGAGGCAAGAACTCTATAATATGCAGTTTCAGGACGTGGAAGTTCATGAAAATACAATATTAGTGAAAATTCGCAAGTTTCAGAAGGTTATATAGATGATTCTATGACTAACAAAATCTTAGTTTCAAATTCTATCCTGAACTCAATAGAAAACAAAACGAACGAAATTAATATAACTTTGCCAATAGCCCCGACAGCAAGTACGAGCTCCTCTAATGCCAATGCCTGCCCAGAAATACAAATTCATTTCCATAATTGTAACATACACAATAAATGTTTTTTTACTAACTTTCATATTTTATTTATTAGGTTCAACACAAATAGGCAGATAACTATTATTTATTTATAGTGCACATTACTAGGTATTAAAACTCTCGTGGGATACTATAAACACCCACTCGTGTTTTAATACCCCTCATTATGCAACAGTTTCATAAACTACTATTACGGTTCCAGTAGGTGTAACGGTTACAGAGACACATGCAAGTCACTGATTGATAAGTGATAGTTGTAATCGGCTACAGTCCAAATTGGACTGTCCAATCACACCATCACGGTAATACAAGCTGTGTTTATATTTTATTTAAACTTGTTATTGTGCACTGCCTACCCTTTCATTATATAATTTTTCCTTTCACGCCTGGTTTGCTGGAAGAGATCTCTTTTTAGAGATACGCTCGCCTTTGTACATGTGTTTTCTTTTAACGTAACTGTTTAAATTATTGTGTGCAATAAAGAATTGTGAATGTAAACGGACAATGAAGTCTTCTTAAAATATTCAGGACATATACTTCATGATATATAAATGTCTGCTACCCACCTAATTGTTCCACAAGTACACTTTCAAGCAGCCGCAGTGACCGGCAGGTGGCTTCAACCAGCGCTGTGTACAGCTCCAACAGATTCTTGTTTCGATGGACCATCGCTAGAGTGTCCACTTTCAGAGGAATGCTGATGCAAAATGCGGCTGAAAAAATATCATTGATTTTTACAGCTTGAATTGCGATTCTGATGATAAAATTAATTACGAACAATACCAGTGGCGTGACAATAGCTGCTTTAAGGTTTAACGTCCACATGCACGCAAGAGAGTTTCAGTTTTGTCCCTAAGTCCATTTGTTTGCTTATGTTTAGATGTATGAATTAGATGCTTACGTTTTTTCGTTGTCGTCATCATTTTGACTGCAGTCTTTACAAATTTATCCGACAAAATATCTCTTGTCGTCTTCATAACTAAATTTACAGGCACTATTTCCTGTAACAATAAGCATTATATCAATATTTTTCATGAAATTTTAAGTCAAAAGGAGGGTAACCATTATAATGGGTACTCTGGGTATGGTCACAGGGTGCTCACCTCATACAAATTAGAATTAGTAACCCTTCGTCAAAAGTGCGTGGTGTGGCGTGCTATACATATATGATATGTATTAGTATAATATAATAGTACCTATCTGTGGTATGGTACAAGTAAGAGTGATTCTATTAATCTGTGTTAGAAACAGATAAGGTTTTTGAACAAATATTAACCAATGATCAACTCACGACAGTATTAGCACTGTACTTCTTCTTCTTGGACGGTTGTTCAGGGTTCATGGAGTCCACCAGATCACCAATAGTGGCTTCTGCACTGGTCCCTGTCAGCCCCACTTCTGACGCGTCGCCGAATAGGTACACTGATGTCCCAATGATGTGGAAAGACACCTGGCCAGAAGCTATCTGGAAAATAATAAAGCAGTGTTTTTTCTGCCATAACTCTTTATAATCGGCTGAGCAAATTCAGGAGGATAGTTTCTTAACAGGAGCATGATGGCCAATTGGAACAATTTTTAGCATCATATCATTATTGGAAAATGTTTTTCTTACAGTGCACGAAGGCTCAGGGCGATAAGGAAGAACACTAACGACAACATGGGAACACTTCCCGTGTTGTCATATAGTATACTTCCCGTGTTGTCGTTTGGTATACTTCCCGTGTTGTCGTTTGGTACACTTCCCGTGTTGTCATATGGTATACTTCCCGTGTTTGGTATACTTCCCGTGTTGTCGTTTGGTATACTTCCCGTGTTGTCGTTTGATATACTTCCCATGTTGTCATTCGGTATACTTCCCGTGTTGTCATTCGGTATACTTCCCGTCTTGTCATTCGGTATACTTCCCGTGTTGTCGTTCGGTATACTTCCCGTGTTGTCGTTCGATATACTTCCCGTGTTGTCGTTTGGTATACTTCCTGTGTTGTCGTTTGGTATACTTCCCGTGTTGTCGTTCGGTATACTTCCCGTGTTGTCGTTCGGTATACTTCCCGTGTTGTCGTTTGGTATACTTTTCGTGTTGTCGTATGGTATACTTACTGTGTTGTCGTATGGCATACTTACCGTGTTGTTGTTTGGTATACTTCCCGTGTTGTCGTTTGGTATACTTCCCTATCGCCCCAAGCCTTTGTTCACCGATTAAATCCACCCTATCATGCGCTCGTCGTGCACATTGCATATTTTATGTAATGGAAAACATTGTTTTTGACAGATTTTTACCTTTTTCCTCTTGTTCTGCATCATAGCCTTCACTCCTGGTATTGTGGCTTCACAGCTCATCGGCAAGACAGTATTCAGACGTACATAAAGGAATTGCCGTGACATTTCCTCTGCACTCATCACTTCATACTTAGTCTCCTCAAACTTATCATGAATGAGGAAGTGCGCTTTCATATCCTTGTCATTATTTATTATCATTACAAGAGGATTATCTGTAACATCTACATCCTGAAAATAATACATAAGTTTCTGTCACCCCTAACTTCATCTGAACTCTGTTAGATCATCTGTTCAGATACAGATATAAGATCTTAAGGCTCCTACAGACAGTGGAGGCTAGGTTTACAACTGGGCCTCCTCTTCACTGTGCTATAGGAGCATACACACAAGCAGACACAGAAGTAGGCTTGGGGATCCACCGTTTGGGAGGGAAATCCAACATTCATCCACCGAGGTGACCCAGTTGTACATCTAGCCACCACTGTCTGGAAGGCACTTTCGACACACAATAGGCAAGAGTCAAGTATTTTATAGCATGAAATGCGGTATTGATGGCAACAAAACGATAATAATTTCTGAGTGATAAGCAAAAACTAACTTATTTCACCAAAAGTCCTTGTCCCTGGGATGGAATTGGCATCCACAACATTATTACACCCAGTTATTATACACACTGACCTAACTAACTTTCCAGTAGTCTTACCTGAAGGATTTCTTTGAGTTTGCTATCCATAGTCATAGTGTTTCCTAGTTTGACCACGCCACATAGCTCAACTTCTGTAGGTAGGTTGAGCAGTAATTGTTTGTAACTGCTATTTTCGTTCTCAAACAATTCTAAGCTCAATCCTACCACGAGGAGGGTTCCGTCGTACATTACTCCATACAGACATCCTGTACTATCGTTTGTGTCAAGCTGCTTCAGCCTCTGCAAGTTTTGGGATGTAAAAACATGAGAGACGTTGGAAAAGTGCGGGCGATGACGTAGGTTAGGCGGGTCTGAATATGTATCTTTGGAATGTAGAAATGAAAAATATATTCTAGTAGTTTTGAGAAAGGAAATGGAACATTTACTGAAGGTTTATATCATTTTATCAAGCGAAAACACGATTTATTACCTGAATAACAAAATTTGATATTTTGAGACGTGGTGACATTTTTATTTTTTATACAAATGTTGCCAACTTAATGCCAATGCAAGCAATGCCATGCACATGCATGGCATGCCACAATCGCCGCGTTCCGTGACATTGACCATCGCATCGGGGCGCCATCCATAATAGATTACATACAGCGTCTACAATGCCATTCCGAATCAGTTTTTGACGTGACAACGATATCTCAAAATGGTTGCCATGACGTCATGAATGACATCATCAACTCCGCCATGTTGGGATATCAGTGACCATCTCGTCAAGAACGGGAGCACTGATAGATCGTGATCGTTACAGCTGACAATCAAACTAAGAACAGCAACCAGCAGACACTCATGAAGCTCCGTAATTGTTGATTTCATCACTCAATACAAAGCAAATGTAACTACCGACTGTCTACGACTCAAAATTAAAAAAATAACAAAAGTTTGGTTATAATGGTTTGACATCTGTCAGTGTCGACGTCTACCGTCGCGTTTTATCGTTCCGAATGGATATCTGTGATAGACGCTGGTGGTCGTGATTTCCCATTCGGAACGGTCATGATGGTCGTGACGTCACGTGAGCGATGATAGCGGCATAGCGCTGATAGCCCGTCGCGGAACAGACGGAATGCCATTCCTTCCTGTCATTGCCATTGTTTTGTTTGTTTGAGTGAGGTTTGAGTCAAAAGTCAAAATGTTCACACGGTCGGTCGGTTCACTCGTGCTCGTTCGCTCACTTACACACACACAAAATCTCTTTTTAGGGCTCCGTCTTCGATCATATCAAAGGGCTCCGTACCCGAAGGGTGCCAAACGGGACCCTATTACTGAGACTTCGCTGTCCGTCCGTCCGTCCGACTGTCATCTCATCATTCATCAATATCCCAACATGGCGGAATTGATGATGTCATTCATGACGTCATAGCGTCTATTTTGAGATATCGTTGTCACGTCAAAACTGACTCGGAATGGCATTGTAGACGCTGTAATCGATTACAGTAGTCTTGTGCCTGCTCGGTCATCAGAGAGAGCGCTCCGTACTAGTACATTTCAGTCAGTGTACTAGTACACTCTAACAGTTCTATTAGTACTATTAGGACATTGGATCTTATGAATAAAACAATATGCCTGCTCGGTCCTCAGAGAGCGCTCCGTACTAGGACATTTCAGTCGGTGTACCAGTAATAGCGATGATACGAGTCGCGATTATGCTCGACTCGAATCACCCGGATCGTATTTGAAGCCGACTCGGATCGTGATACGAGTCGGCTCGGGCTCGTATCACCCATACGCCCATACGAGTTCGCGGTTTGCGTTACGAGCCGATGCGATGCGAACACGCGGGAGCAGGCGGCGGGCGGGGGGTGGTAAGGTAACTCGTCGGCGCGGCGTCGCGATGCGAGTCGAACCATCATCGACGACGACGACGAAACGGGTCGACGACTCCTGGCTATGCTTGCCGGTTCAAAGAGTATAACTAGGTAGTAGTGCCTAATCAAGTGATATTTTTTTTAGTAAACTGATGGATGACATTACCTATAAAGTACTTTTTTGCAATGCATGATGTTAATAAAATAGTCATATTCTTGAATATTCATAAGGAAGGAGGTAAAAAATAGTACGTAATGCGGAGTTTGGCTAGTAGTCCAATGGCTTCGCTATATTGCACTATATGTTTGTGCTTTAGGTGTTTCATCAGCGTTGAGGTAGTATTGCCAAGATACTTGTAACTGCAACCACATATCTTGCAGGACACTTTACTGGTGTCCTCCGTGTTTTTTGAGAAAAACTCCCATGCTACACTTTTTCGAGGAGGAGCCATTGTTTTAATTTGACTGAGTGAGAAAGTGCTAGAAAGAAGTCTGATCTGAAGGAACTAACTTCCGAGGGAACTAACTTCCGTCCGGTTCGAACGCGCGCGCGCGCGCGTCGGTTTCCGTTTCCTCGCTCAGCCGCCATCGATAGATCGATCGATCCGAGTCACCGACTCGTATCGGTGTGAGGAGGGTCTACCGACTCGTATCGATGTGAGGCGGGTCTGTCTGTTCGCTCTGTGGTGAACAAACGAAGCGTCTCGCTCGTCGCGTAATGCGAGTTGATCCGATTCTGTAAGAAAGACGATTCGGTTCGGCTCGTATGGAAATGGAATCGAATCAATCCGGATTGAGGGCTCGGTTCGCCCACCGCTAACCAGTAAGCTCTAACAGCTTTATTAGTACTATTAGGACGTTGGATTGGATGAATAAAAAATGGGCTATGAAACTTCAGGAATATTATACTCTGTATTCACATATTTATACAATTGTACGTGTCAGTTTGCATTGCAGAAATAAAAAGTTAAATAATATTAGATTTTCCTTCATACCTAAACAGGCTTAGGACTGTCATTCTAGTCTCTTGACTACTTGTCACTTCTATTAAAGTACTAGTGGCTCTGTGAGCTGTAGACCTCGCGAGTATGTCGGTGGGAAAGCTGAACTGCTAACACACATAAAAAAAATAACCCAAATAATTTTCTTTCAATAACACATACAAACTTATGAATGTACCTGGTTACGTACATGCAGTATGAAAGTAGCCGCACCAATAACTTTGTAAACTACATTTCGCGATCTTTTATACAACCTATTGACTTTTTACTAAAATTATATAATCTGTTTCACTCTCATAGTCTTTACAAATCCAACGACACCTCATTTGTTAATATCCATCGAGCCGTTTGGGTTGTAGCGATTTTTTTACATTTTAAAACCCCATATCTCCGCCATTTTGAAAAAAATCAAAAAACTGGCTCGAGTAAAAAATTATATTTATTTTTTCAACCTGCTCACAAAATTTCACGAGAATCGGTTCATAAATGCGACCTGTAGAGGAGAACAACCGGACATACAAAAGCATTTTTGCCCAAACCTGAAACGGAGACGCTTCGCTCGCTCATCTGTTTCACTCTCATGGTCTTTACGAATCCAACGACACCTCATTTGTTAATATCCATCGAGCCGTTTGGGTTGTACCGATTTTTTTACATTTTAAGACCCCATATCTCCGCCATTTTGAAAAAAATCAAAAAACTGGCTCGAGTAAAAAATTCTATTTATTTTTCCAACCTGCTCACAAAATTTCACGAGAATCCGTTCATAAATGCGACCTGTAGAGGAGAACAACCGGACATACGAAAGCATTTTTGCCCAAACCTGAAACGGAGACGCTTCGCTCGCTCGGTCAATAATAATAATGTAATGTAATGAATGGCTCCCGCCCGCCCCGCCATTCTCCTTCTCGCTGAAACGTTTCCCTACGCTAGTCGCTAATCGGACATTCGTTCTATTAGGACATGACCGACCGACCGACCGAGCGAGTCGCTAATCGGACATTCGTTCTATTAGGACATGACCGACCGACCGACCGACCGAGCGAGAATCACGCTCGGTCGGTCGGTCGGTCATGTCCTAATAGAACGAATGTCCGATTAGCGACTAGCGTAGGGAAACGTTTCTTTTCGTTCATTGCACGGTAACGTTTCCTAATCGTTCTTCGTACATGACCGACACAAGACTAGATTACAGCGATGTCGCGGAACGCACCGATAAATATGATATTGATAGCCCGTCGCGGAACAGAAGGTAGATTTGCCGAGCCGGTTGACATTGCGGCAAATCGGCAATACTGCCATGTTTTGTTCGGGGGCAATATTGCCCCATACAAAAATGGCAATATTGCCGGCTCGGTAATCTATAGTTATATTATATTACTCTGTCTATAGGATGGATGGATGGATAGGTAGGTGTACGTACCGTTGCTTTAGTTATTGTTCTGAGGGGAGGGTACGTACACACGTTGCTTGGTCTGTTGAGTTGTTGACATTGACAGTTTGTTGAAAACTTGGAGGAAGGAGGAACAAGGAGTTTCATTGATCTGAGTAGTCTGTGATCTGAGGTTTCTCTTGATTTTTGGCCGCGTTAGGTACCAACACCAACTGAGTCGTTTATGGTTATGGCCCTACGACTCAGTTGGTAAAGTCCATTGAGATAATAGGGGTCGTATTCTAGAACGAATCTCAAGATCAGTCTCAAGCTGAAATTACGTAAATCCGACTCAAATTTGAGTTTCACGCTCAAGCATCTCCTTTATTCTGAAACCTTACTCAAGAGTGCATCGCTGTGAATCGAGTCTTGAGACATTCACAGAGTAATAAACTACTTTAGGCCTATTTTCATTTACAATTGGGAGGGAGGGAGGGAGGGAGGGAGGAAGGGAGGGGGAAAGGGAGGGAGGGACGGGGAGAGGGAGGGAGGGAGGGGGAGAGGGAGTGAGGGAGGGGGAGAGGGGGAGAGGGAGGGAGGGAGGGGGAGAGAGAGAGAAAGAGAGAAGGAGAGAAAGCGAGAGAGAAAGAAAGAGAGAAAGAGAGCGAGAAAGAAAGAGAGATAAAGAAAGAGAGAGAGAAAGGGAGAGAGAGAGAGAAAGAAAGAGATAGAGAAAGAAAGAGAGAGAGAGAAAGCGAGAGAGAAAGAAAGAGAGAGAGAAAGAAAGAGAGAGAAAGAAAGAGAGAAAGAAAGAGAGAGAGAAAGAAAGATAGAGATATAGAAAGAAAGAAAGAGTGAGAGAAAGAAAGAGAGAGAGAGAGAAAGAAAGAGAGAGAGAGAGAGAAAGAAAGAGAGAGAGAGAGCGAAAGAAAGAGAGAGAGAAAGAGAAAGAAAGAGAGAAAGAAAGAAGTGTTTATTTGCCACATACTTTTTTTAAATTATTTTATGTACTAATATCACTCTCAAGCGTGGTCGAGATACCGCTCAAGCACAACAACACTGTCAAGAGAGGATCTCAACAAAAGTTTGACATCTGTAGTACAAAAAAGTTTTTTTTATTTGAATTCTTGTTCAAGAATTAGTAAAATCTCCACTCACATCTGAGATCACTCAGATGAATTATGATTTTTGATACTAGTCTCAAGCATCAATTAAGAATAAGCGCGTACTCTTAAGACTACTCTTGAGTATATCTCAGATTAGAGATTCGTTCTAGAATACGACCCTAGGTCAATGGTAAAGTCTGAGAGAGATCTTGACAAACTGCTGACAGTCTGTCAGTGTCAGTTGAATCCGGCAACCCAAACTACATTTAAACAGTTTGACTATCTGACGCGCAATTTTGAGGAAAAAAAAAGGGTTGGAGTGTAGATAAGGGGGCGCCAAGGAAACCCCCTTATGTACACACCGACCGAAAAAAGGTCTACGAGAAACCGGGCCTTGGTAAAGCTCATGAACTTCTGCCTGAAAAACTGAATTTTATTGGACCCACTAACAATAAACACTGGTTTGGTTAACATATTGAATATTTTAATTACTCAGTACTTTTCCTAATACAAGTTTTAATCACATCTTCAATGAGCTTAGATCTTTTCTTAGCAATTTTCAGTGCCTCCTCTTGGCATTCTTCCGAAAGACTGCAGCCTCCAATTTTATGGCTTCCACAGATGACTCCCCTGTTGCAACAAACAATCAAGTTTGAGCCTATACCACCACAAACTTCTTCCTCATATGCACATGGATCAGCCAAGATGATTGCACTGAAAGCAAAAGATTTTGTAATTATGTACGTGTCAAACTCTAACAGACAAAAAAATACATTTCAGATTATTATTTTTATATTATACAGGTTGTAACAGAAGGTTGTGGTCGTATTTTAGGGGGTTGTTAGGGAGACCATTCTCAGCAACTTATACTACGAAACCGATTTGATCAGAGCAAATTTTTTTTTATTGCTCCATTTGTTTTGCTCTCGACGGTCAGCTGATTTGGTGAAAATTCAAGTTGCTCAGATCAAATCGGTTTATGTCCCTTGTAGTATAAAAGCCACTTTACAAACCTCTGATTCAGTTTGTAGACAGAGAAGCTAGACGCAACAGGCATTCCATGTATTTCCAACAGTTTTTGAATGCTTGTATCAACTTCAATTTCTTCAGTTTCTGGGTCGTAGCTCACGGATGGCAGGGTTACTGAAAATTTACATTATAGGGGTTTAGCCAAAAAGGCACAAGTGGGTAATTGTTAAGAAATATAGCAGAGTAAATATGTAGTTTACCAGATATACCACAGAGCTTCCCAAGGACACTTTATCATAGACATCTTTGTTTCATCCAGTTATCCCTCAGCAGGGAAGAGATATAGGGCTCTCATTGACATAGACACAGTAATAACAAAAGTATAGGTACAGCTATACATAGTTTCCATACCATAAGTTATGGTCAAAATTCTTACGTGTTTTCAAGCATGCCATCAAAGAAATCAAACATGCATCCACCAGACTGCCGTCATTGTCCAAACAAATCATATCACAGTACAACACCCAGGCTAGTTTGTCAGGCACTATGCAGAGGTCCTTCAAATCAACACACTTTGAGTTGACTATGATATCTGAGACGTGGGTGCTTGTGATCTGGGCGTGGTCCGATGGAGGGCCCGGCCGGTATTTGGAAGAGCATAGAGGAGGAAGTTCCACATTTGTCACTAGATAGCCAAATTCTGGTTCCTCAGCTTTTGGTGGAGCAAGTTCCTGCAAAATATTCATATTAATAAATTGTTGTGGTGCATTCAGATACTTTCTGTTGATTTAATTTGCCCGTTCCAATAGTAAAAAAAACACAAATCATCATACAAGTGTGGTTATACACTAAGATCCCTGAAGTTCGGAATGGTTTTGTGGGTCGCAAGAATGTTGATATTGTGTAGAAGCAGTTAAAACCACGCCAATATCAGATAGGGTCAAGTGTCGATAAGGGGGCGGCACCCGTAACTTCAATATAGAGTACTCACGAGTTTTATCCCGCAGACTACGGTTGTATTTCCACATTTCACTACAGCGGATGAGTCTGCTGTTTTCAGAGACCCGACATTGAGTTTTATGTTACGATGCTCGTGAAAGTGCCTGCCGTCTGGCCTCGTGTTTCGGGAGACATAGTCATTGAAGTATTTTGCTGGATGAATGAGCCTGGAAAAACAAGACACGACTGTTAGGTTACATGAAATAACTTTACTATATATCCGGTGCGCACCGGTTCTAAGCAATGTAAGCGAACTTACTTGTATATTTCTGCCATACTGCTCTTACTGCAAATAATACTGAAACAACCGAAAGCAACTCATTCATAAAAATTTCGTGTAAATAAATCACTGAATACGATTTTATTTGTTTCATTTCAACGAGCAACACGAACACGAGCAAGCATTTCGCGCTCAGAACAATAACTAAAGATTTCGCGTTTGTCTCTTTGTTTGACATTTGATTTGACTCTGTGTGCTTTAGTTATTGTTCTGAGCTCTGAGGCTCAGATATGTTGTTCGTGGTGTTTTCCGTGTTTTCGTGTTTTCCTAAGTCTATGGTGATCATTGACCTCTAAATACATGGACTGGGCATACCTACAAAATGTGGGTGCCGTAAGGCGGGGCTTAAAATAAGGCATAAAATGGCTGCCTTCAGTAAAGAGAAACCCCTAGGCCAGAAATATCGATATCGATAAATCACTAGGTACCGCATACCGTGAAAAATATGTGTGCAAGGTAAGTACTTACTTCTCAAGTGCGGTTCGGGGATTTTTATTAGGATAGGATTTTAAATAGCTTGACGTTTGATGTTGAATTAAAAATTAATAATAGTAGTTTATGAAACTGTTGCATAATGAAGGGTATCAAAATACGAATGGGTTTTTAAAAACCGAGTCATAGGCGAGGTTTTTAATATAATGGCAAGAGAGTTTTATTACCTAATTATGTGCAGTTTCACACATAATTTTATCTATTCTCGTACATTTAATAGAACTTTGTGTGTGTGGCTTTGATGCAAAGGAATGTCTTAAATAGGATGATCGGGTTTCAGCCGGGTCGGTCAATGGGAAGCAGACTAAACCAGTTTTTTCGCACGGGTAGTACAAAGTTTAGAAAAGTGAATACAAGGCTGTAAGTTTCTGAATTTTATGTTTAATTATAAATAATTTAAGGAGCAAATAATATTAGTCTAAATCTCAAATAATTAAACCTAAAGGCGGGCTCTTGGCTCACCCTAAAGAAGGGACGTCTTAAAAATTAACAATTAAATCTCGAGGAATTACGCAACCTCAATAATTAACACTTACTACTAAAATATATTTAAAAAAAATACAAAAGTAAGCCACTGTGGGTTTGATTTGAACTCAGGACCCTCCGCGCTGTTGAATTTTGACTGCATCTGCATCCATTTCTTTTTCAAAGATTCTCTCCTGGGAAATCTGAAACAAAAATATATTTTTCATAATAAGGTTCTATGGATATAGTAATGTCATCATGTGTATGTTTACCCTAGGACTATTATGATGGCAAAGAGCAGCACTACACGATTACGGAGTAACGAACATTCAAAAAAATATTTTTGCAAAATTTCTCTAGTCGTTGAAAGCGGTGGTATTGTTGTAGGTGGGGCACGTTTCATATTGATGTTTTCACTTGCGCGTCGTGTAGGGTGCCTTGCGGCCATTATTTTATGTCGTATGCATGTTTTCCATAAGACCATTATTTACAGAGATATCGATATGACAAACCTAATTATGACCTATATTTCGAAATCGGTGAGGTGCACGAGGAAAAGGTATATATGACTAAAAGTGATGGCAAAGAGCAGCATAACATTCCTAAGTAAAAAACTTAGTCAAAAAATAATATTCTTGCAAAAAAAACTGTCTTTTTTTAGTTGAAATTTTCTAAGTCTTTTTTTGCCCCCTTATCCACACATTGACCTAATAGTCAAAAAATAATTTCCACTAGTCACTGTACGGAACCAACAGCGGGGCGGGCCCATGGCACTTAAAAAAAATATCGACACAGCACATCACTATCCCAACATGCGATTTGTTTACAAATATCACAGACAAATATTTTGGATATAAAATTACGAAATAACGGCGTATACAGCGATAAGTATACTGTTGTATTCTTGCTGACACTTTATAATAATAGAAAAACTGGGTAGTAAGGCTTAAACCTAGCTGATCTTACAACTATTTCGTAAATAACCAGTACTAACCTATGAAAAGACAATTGCGGTTGATTTTTGTTTTTCCGCAAACCACAGTGCAGAATACTACAGCGGCTCATGCTTCGCTGTGTGTCCTCAGCATCCACACCAAGATTTATGTCCCAAATATTCTCTATAATCGCACAAATCACAAAAAACTCAGCACAAGGTAACCACTTGACAGTCAACGTACCACCGACTCACGACCACAGAACACAATTTTCACGGCTAAACATGGCGGCTCTGGCACCCTACCTATACTTCGCATTGCATTGTTGTCAAAATTTTACAAATGCAGAAATAATGACATCTCGTTCACTGTACGGAATATTCAACTTGTTAGAAAGAGACACGAATAATTTTAATAGTTCAACTCCTATTTACACTACATGTATAAATTCTATAGAAGAATACAGCGCCTCCATGTATTTATTATCTCAATGATGGTGATTGATTGGTGATATTTGACAGACGAGAGCATTTTTAGAGATTTTTAGAGACGATGGTAAATCAAACCCGATAACTTGGGCAGATTTATTATAGTAGGTAGCAATGTTTATCTTGTATAGGGCGTAAAGTAAAGGACGAAGCTAAGCTATAGAGGCTGGATTTTTGTAACACGATCTGCCCTCTTATTCGCTAACTCAGTGATGATCAGTTGATCACTCAATGATGATCCGTAAAAATTGAGAAGTTATTGGTGTCGTTCATTGACCTCTAAATACATGGACTGGGCATACCTACAAAATGTGGGTGCCGTAAGGCGGGGCTTAAAATAAGGCATAAAATGGCTGCCTTCAGTAAAGAGAAACCCCTAGGCCAGAAATATCGATATCGATAAATCACTAGGTACCGCATACCGTGAAAAATATGTGTGCAAGGCACTTACTTCTCAAGTGCGGTTCGGGGATTTTTATTAGGATAGGATTTTAAATAGCTTGACGTTTGATGTTGAAATAAAAATTAATAATAGTAGTTTATGAAACTGTTGCATAATGAATCAAAATACGAATGGGTTTTTAAAAACCGAGTCGTAGGCGAGGAGGTTTTTAATATAATGGCAAGAGAGTTTTAATACCTAATTATGTGCAGTTTCACACATCATTTTATCTATTCTCGTACATTTAATAGAACTTTGTGTGTGTGGTTTTGATGCAAAGGAATGTCTTAAATAGGATGATCGGGTTTCAGCCGGGTCGGTCAATGGGAAGCAGACTAAACCAGTTTTTTCGCACGGGTAAAACAAAGTTTAGAATAACCGGCCAAGTGCAAGTCGAACTCGCGCACGAAGGGTTCCGTGCCATTATCTATAAAAAAATTGCAAAAAAATGTATGGGAGCCCCCCAATATTAATTTAATTATTTATTTTTTAAGTAAATAATATACTCAATATATTGTGAACATTTTAAGCGTCTACCTGCTACCATTATCAATATCGAGCAAAAATGAGCAAAAAAATCACGTTTGTTGTATGGGAGCCCCCCTTAATATTAAATTTCTTTCAATTTTTAGTATTTGTTGTTATAGCGGCAACAGAAATACATCATCTGTGAATATTTCAACTGTCTAGCTACCACGGTTCATGAGATACAGCCTGGTGACAGACGGACGGACGGACGGACGGACGGACGGACAGACGGACAGCGAAGTCTCAGTAATAGGGTCCCGTTTGGCACCCTTAGGGTACGGAACCCTAAAAATGAATACAAGGCTGTAAGTTTCTGAATTTTATGTTTAATTATAAATAATTTAAGGAGCAAATAATATTAGTCTAAATCTCAAATAATTAAACCTAAAGGCGGGCTCTTGGCTCACCCTAAAGAAGGGTCGTCTTAACAATTAACAATTAAATCTCGAGGAATTACGCAACCTCAATAATTAACACTTACTACTAAAATATATTAAAAAAAATACAAAAGTAAGCCACTGTGGGTTTGATTTGAACTCAGGACCCTCCGCGCTGTTGAATTTTGACTGCATCTGCATCCATTTCTTTTTCAAAGGTTCTCTCCTGGGAAATCTGAAACAAAAATATATTTTTCCTAATAAGGTTCTATGGATAAAGTAAAATGGTATATTTATGTCATCATGTGTATGTTTACCCTAGGACTATTATGATGGCAAAGAGTAGCACTACACGATTACGGAGTAACGAACATTCAAAAAAATATTTTTGAAAAATTTCTCTAGTCGTTGAAAGCGGTGGTATTGTTGTAGGTGGGGCACGTTTCATATTGATGTTTTCAATTGCGCGTCGTGTAGGGTGCCTTGCGGCCATTATTTTATGACGTATGCATGTTTTCTATAAGACCATTATTGAAAATTGAAATTGTTTATTCTCCAACTTAAACCTATGATATAGTTAAACCTATGTAAATATAATTGAGGTATTAAGGTCTAGTGATAGGTATGATGCATTGATTGAACATTGAAATCAGTGTATTAACTAAAAAGATAAAGATGGCGGTGACTTTTTCAAAATCTGACTTTAGAATCATGGTTGGACTCCAACTGCATCCTTAGATAGGTATCGAATTTGAAGCAAATCGGTGTAGTAACTAAAAAAAATCAAGATGGCGGCGACTTTTTCAAAAGATTGCATTTTTCAGATTACCTACCTTCAACTTGTTTTTTTTTCTTTTCGAAAAATACATGTATTTTACATGAAAGTTTCGAAAAAATCAAAATGTATCTTTCGCATTTTCCAACCCTACATGTGAACCCTAATCTTTGGGAATTCAAAAACAGAGGTCTCAACAACATTCTATTGTACCTATATTCGTCGGAGGTAAGTCAGCCAGTATTTTTATATAGAGATCCATTTTCTAAATGGTAAATTATGTACCACCAAAACAGCTCTACTTTGGATCATCCAAAAAAATACAAATCTACATATCTTTACGCCTATATTATGTCCAAACTGTCCAGAATATAGTCAATTTTACATATTCGGAGGTATGGAAAACGTGCCGGAATCTTCGTTTAACAATTCTCACAAGTTTATCCAGATATGCAGCAAAAAGTACGTTTTTTCCGAAGAAAACTTGTTCGACCGACTTCAAGACAGGCTGACACTCTCAAACGAGATTATGAATGAAGTAAATTTAAGACAGGAGTCAGGAACCATAACCGGAAACTATCTGAGATTGATTGTCTTTGACGTCTTTGACCTACAATGGGTGCCATTAATGTTGCCACTAAAAAAATATCAGAGGATTTTGATAGAATCATTATGTGGTACGCATAAGTCCCTTTATTTGGAATAAGTGTAAAAAAAAAACAATATACAAATTACAAAGTTCTTTACAAATACCATAGAACTGTCATCTGTCAAATTTGATAACTCGCTTCGCCGGAATTTGACAGCTCTTTTTGTGTCGATTTTGCGAAGAAACGCTAAGGTGTGTAATTTTTGTACAAAATCTGAACAAATCCCTGTGTGTAATGGATTTTTTCCCGATGTTATATTAAATATACAATGCCCTGGGCCTCCTTAGGTCTCTCAAGGGCATATTTCCTGACAATTTCACTTACTATTGCAGATCAAAATGGCAAAACCTAAAGGCGAAAGGAAAGGCAAATCTGCCATCAATGAAGTGGTTACCCGTGAATACACAGTGAACCTGCACAAGCGTCTTCATGGCGTTGGTTTCAAGAGGCGCGCTCCCCGTGCTATCAAGGAGATCAGGAAGTTCGCCGAATCACAAATGGGTACTCCTGACGTCCGAGTAGACACTCGGCTAAACAAGTACCTCTGGTCCAAGGGAGTCAGGTAAACACTTGCTTCATACTCTCTCCAAAGTGGTATTAACAATTCCCTAAGACGAGGTTTTATTTTTTTTGTTTTCTTGGTGCAATGTTGTTTGTTTGGTTAGATCATAACCTCCAAGGATAACTCCAATAGTGGCTCTCCTATTGTAGTCATCGATACCCTAAGGAATAGCTTGTTCTTATTCACGAGTTTATCATGGAACAAAGCAGTCTTGTGCCATGTTTACCTCTGTCATATTCAATGACATGTAAACATAACAACATAGAGTTGTACACCTTTTACCATATGGGGTGGCCGAGGCACACAATGGGCCCACTTTCTCGCAGACGCAACAACAACGAGGACTCCACCAACAATTTTGCTAGGATTGCACCAGAAAAATTGTTTTATTTTATGAAAAAATAAGATTAACAAAGTCTTCTAGCGTATTGCTAGCTAGTAGGTCTGAACCTCGCTCCTATTTGTGTGTTATAATGAGACCAGCTAAATGGTTCTGTGCCACCTGCTGTTTGTGAGTAGCCAGCTTGGAGCGGTGTACTCACACACAATTTTAAACACATGGATTCTTCTCATTTTCTGTCAGATCCTCATTGTTAAAGACTTATTGCCCTCCATATGATTATCCAGGGTCAGACAGAAAGGTTTAGTCATATTTTAAGTTTAAGTCGGGAAGTAAGGGTTAAGTTGGGTCATCAAGAACATCATTCTGCCAACTTTTACTGTGACACTGATTTGATCAGAGCAACTTATTTTTCATTCCTCCATATGTTTTGGCCTAGACGGTCAACTGATTTGTATGGAGAAGCAAATAATAAAGTTGCTTTGATCAAATAAATTTCATAGAGAAAGTTGCTCAGAATGATGTTCCTAACAACACCTTTATGGATTACTAAGTGAGGGAATTAGAAATTATTTTTAGAAATTATTAGAAATTATTTATTTAGTAGTAGGCACACGAAAGAGTTACACTTAGGAGTAGGTACACGAAAAGGTATTGCTGGTTTTTACAATTCAAATTTGATGTGTCCATGGTTCCCACACTAGCAAAATCCTGTGTTGTGGGAAGATACAAGATTGTCCCAATTCATATTTATCCATTACTCAAACTTAGACAGCCCTAGTCATGTTCAATTCAATTCAATCTGAAATTGTGTTTGAAATTACATAATTAACATTGAAAGCCAAGAGCAAGAGAGCCTAAACAAAAGCTTACATAGTTATTTTGATTTCATATCTTCTAACTTTATGTTATTTTCTTTTCCAGGAATGTCCCCTTCAGAGTACGTGTGCGACTTTCCCGCAGACGCAATGACGACGAGGACTCTACCAATAAACTGTTCACCCTGGTCACCTACGTCCCCGTTGCCTCCATCAAGGGCCTGCAGACTGAGAATGTTGATGCTAGCCAAGAATAAACTTAAGTTTAATGTCTAATGTTTGGCTTTTCTTTGGATGTAACACTTATTTATGTACAAGAGTGGTGACTGAACAGTAGCCGTATTATGTATTTCTGATCTAAATCGCAATTTAAAAATCAACTAACTTAATTCTTTTAGGTATTAATATTATAGCATCTGTGGTATAACTCAACCAATCAATCCAATTTAACACGATGCGGGACGCTCTGCCTATGCCGTAATTTTTTTGGTTGCATTTTTAGCAGTACCTACGGGATATGCCGTAAAAATTTTAAGAAGTGCAAAAAGAAGTATGGTCATCCCAGTCATGTTTACTATGAAGAACCATACAATAGTAGATTGTACAACAAGGGCATAAAACGCACTCTCCTCGAGTGAGGAAATTAAACAGAAATATTGCAAAAAATAGTTATTTATCCAACAAGTGAGGAAAGTTCGTTTTTCCTATGAGTTTTGATTTTGAGTCTTGAGCGAACGAAGGATTGAAAAATAGAATCGCGAGCGCAGCGAGTGATTATAAAATTCAATCCTGAGTAAGCGAAAGACTCAACAAAACGAATAGCAAATGAACTTGCTCACATGTTGCATACAAAACTTTTCACCACTCCCAGCAAGAAAGTATTCAGTCACCGTAGGTAAATAAATTAAATAGTCACAAAGCAAATCAAAATAATTCTTTATTATAAAATAAAAAGAGCTGTTATTCATGAAAATAATTTAAAAATGAAATGTAAAATTACTGCAATTTTTCAAGTTAAAAGTAACGTTTTTAATGTTTCTGAACTTACAATAATTTGATAAATTTTATAAAAAACATTAATTTTAACTTATAAGTATTTCTATTCTAAGTATAAAATTATTTATTTTTTAAAATATCTAAAACTTAACATAAAAATCAGGCAAGGTTAGTTTCTGAACGGGATCATTACTTTCCTCACTGTTCAAACAGGGAGGAAAAACTAACTTTCCTCACTGTTTTCGTAGAGGAAAGACACTTCTTTCGTGCGGGAGTGGTGAAAAGTAAATATTATGAAATAATTGCAAATTGAAATTACCGAGAAAAAATAAGGACTTCCCGCCATTAAACTTTTTTTTTTGGACGTGCCTCCGCAGCCGGCTCTGGCCGCCGGCCGGCAGTGGCACTTAGCATAGGTATATGTGGCTGTTTACCTGACGACCTTTGTCAGAGTCTGAGTAGCATAGGTATATGTGGCTGTTTACCTGACGACCTTTGTCAGAGTGAGATTTAGACGAAGATTTTACTTTATGCTCTAGAACATAAAATTTGATTTTAAGCTGGCTATACCCGACAATAAAGACGAACTTTACGAGCATGAGAAGTGAAAAACAAGTTTTACTGTCGTATCACATCAATATCTCCGCCGCGTTCCGTGACATCGACCATCGGCGCTATAATCGATTACAGATGCCATTCCGAACCAGTTTTTGACGTGACAACGATATCTCAAAATGGTTGCCATGACGACATGAGTGACATCATCAACTCCGCCATGTTTAAAAGATTTAAAAGATTTATTTACCAAAGCAGGTCAGGTCACACTTACAGTATTAAAAACCAAAACGTGTGAGAGCCAACACAAGATACAGAGACAGTACTGTTATATTATAATGTATATGTTATAATATATTATACTATAATGTTGGGATATCAGTGACCATCGTCGAGAACGTGAGCACTGATAGATCGTGACAGCTGTCACTCTGACAGCCGACAATTATTAAACTAAGAACAGCAACCAGCACACTCCTGAAGCTCCGTAATTGTTGATTTCTCACTCAATACAAAGAAAATTTACCTACTACGACTGTCTACGACTCAAAATTCAAAAAAATAACAGTTTGGTTATAATGGTTTGACATCTGTCAGTGTCGGTCGACGTTTACCGTCGCGTTTTATCGTTCCGATATCTGTGATAGACGCTGGTGGTCGTGATTTCCCATTCGGAACGGTCGGTCATGTCATGATGATCGTGACGTCACGTGAGCGATGATAGCGCTGATAGCCCGTCGCGGAACAGACAGAAGGCTCATTTGCGTAGGAGCATTTGATGAACGTACCTAATCACATATTGAAAATTCATGTGTGCGTGCCTTGTTTAGGGAGTTCTTGCAACGCACACTACGGCAATACCCGTGAATCCCGTGTTTCTGTGTATGTGTATGACGGAACGGTGACTTTGTGACTTTTCAAGTGTAGGTAGGTACCTGTGTCACGCACGAGACGCCAGAGGGGTGGTTCGAGAAGTTAGTGGATGCTGGTTTTTGCGCCAGTTTTCTTGTGTCGAAATAAATGAATCTCGGTAAGTATTTTGACTATTATTGCAAGTACCCAATCAAAACTATAATTTATACAGTGCTAGGCTAAAAACATACTTCTAAGGCCTACGCAAACCTCGACGGTATGGCAAGTTTTTACCAATGGACATTCAAACGTATCGATATAGAAATAAGACATAAATTGCTATGGTTTGAAATAATGCCGAAACATCCCGCGGGATACTTATCATCATAGTTGATATTGGCATACCTACGCTAAAAGTGGATAAATAAAATAAACCTGTTTTTTTCTCGTGAAAGCGGGGTGCTCACACCATGGAAGTAACTTTTCGATGCTATAGAGCATAATAAAAAACTGTTTGTGGTAATAACATTAATTTAGCTTGAGAGTGTTGAATTTGATAAATTATTTACTAACATAAATAACCTATCTGATAATGAGGCACTCACTACTGCTTAGATAAATGGTGATCACACCATTTCTTTTCAAAAATGAGAATTACCCATACTCACAGACTTATAATAACTATATCGATGCCCATAGCATCCCATGCATAGGTAGGTACTAAGTTTTATTCGATACACTATTCTGCACTACAAAAACAAGGTTTGGTTGATGGATGCGCGAAAAAATAATTTTAATCATAGGATTTTTATACAATTTCAATAGCCTATAAAAACATAACTATGGAGCGAACAGGTTAAGTGTCATAGTAAAAAATATATAGTAATTTGTGTGTTCTATCCGAATAAAAACTTTTTTTTCTAGCCGATCCTTTTATTTTTGGCCCATCAATGTATGAACATGGACCTCAGTCAGGATGGGGGACCATGAAATAGTAGTTCAATGACCGTGACTGATCTCCTTTTGACGGTAGGTACCTAGTCTAGGTATTTGCTTATTTGTAACACGGTATGCATATTCTCTTTGTAGTAACTTGTGCTGGCGTAATCCGGTGCGAGGGCTGTAAGTAAAGGTAGATACGATACTTGACCTCATCTCTCGCTGCAAGATCAATACCAACACATTATTTCACTTACAATGGGAGTGGGAGTGAACGAGCAATAAACTTCGTAGGCACTCCGTGTGACAGGTGAATGTCCCCAAGGCCCAAAGGTATAAAATACCTAAAGGTCGGAAATATTCTTACTGGGTAGGTAGGTATCTAGAAATAAGGGTGAGTTAACGTAGGTAAGTATGCTCAGGCACAGATTAATAAGTTAGTGAGCGGCCACATTATGTACTGTATGTAGCTCGTTCGTCCATCCAAAGTCCACGGCCCGCGAATTTTATTCTATACCTACCCACACATCGTGATAAAGTTCGAAAGTGAAAAACAGACCAAAAGGGGTCTTTGTCCATTGGATGATAAAATCAAACGGTTTTTACGTCGCAAAACGCCAATTCTTTTCACTCTCCTTTCCTCCTTTCATTAAGTTCAACATTTTTTTTATATATTTGATCTTATTCGATTTGTGAGCGGGTATTGCAATGATTATTATACTGTACCCGCACTTTCCTTCACTTTTATCGTGAAGTCAGTTCTCGTATCGACGCGCGATCATCAGGCTTTTCACTCTCCTGCTGGTCTCCCAGAACGCGCAGCCTTTCCTGGATATCCTAGTTCATCGCCACGGGGCCGGCCGTGTGCACCTCCCGGGACCTCGAAGATCGCCGAAATATAGTGCTGGTGCTGAGAGAACGAAGCGTGGATGGAAAAGGTGGCTGATATTTTAATTATTGTGATTCTGGCTTTTAAATCGAATATTTCTTCTAGGTAGGTATATCCACAGATACTATAAATATACTATAATAGTATATCTTAAAAATAAGCCATTAGTTTTTAATCAATTCCATTTTCAAAATCCAGCGACCCTTTCGAAGTCTCCTCTCGAGAAGGATTATCGCACACACCAAAGTAAGGCCGATATTAGACTATCATAGAAATATGATCATAGATGTAGGACTCATATAAGTATGATAAACCTATGACAGTGTAATAACAACCTATGATTCATATAGACTATGATCATAGAAGTTTGATCCTATTTCACAGCAAGCATACAATTAGGATCATATGTGACTTTTCGGTGTTTATAGTAATTGTCACGAAATAAATTCTGGCTCTTAGGATCGTATATTCGTTTACATTTAGTAATACGTATGGACTCCACTGTCAGGAGACAGATTTTGTAGGCTCATTATCGGGTATACAGACGACATTTGTATTCCAAGCGAGGAGGAGTAATGAAGTCGGTTTTTTGAAGTTTTACTTTAGTGAATTATTTCTCACCCTTAGGGCAATTAATAAAATTGCACTCATAGCAACAGAAAACGCGGCTAAATCGCTATCCATCTTGATTACCTATGACGTTTATATGAGCTCAGGTGTAATATGCAAACATAGAACAGCATCATATAAAAATGTGATCCTATAATTTGACAGATATGAAATCATATTTCTATGATAAATATATGATAGTCTAATATCGGCCTAAGTAGGTACTTAGATAGAAGACCTATCGTGGTGCGCACTACGCTTTGATTACAACAAACTGTGAAAAGGAAGAAAGAAACAAGCAACCAACAAAAAGACCCCCATCATTAACCAACCTCATCTTCACATTTCCTTTAGCTTAGTTAGCTCAATTCTCATTTCAACTATAGTAACAATTAACATCACTCACCCCCACCGCCTCCGCCCGCGGTATCAACTATTCGAAAAGATTTTCCATTAACCCCGCATCTAATCAATCACGTCGAAGCCTATAATTTATATAAATAAATAGATAGAGGTTGGTTATCTGTAAATACGAGGAGTCGAGGACCATTTAAATCCTAGGGATTTCGCAATCAGCAATTCGGATCCGACCGGCATCTGATAAGGTAGGGATTGCCCGTTCTCACTCCGCTTGAGGAAATGAAGTTCCACTGCTGGAGTTCGATTACAATGAGCCTATCAAATGGGAGGAAATAAAGAGACGCGTTTGGATGTTTTCGTCATCGAAGATTCATTTAGCATATTGTGGTCGGGAGAATTATCTTTCTACCCTACACCACATTTTCGCACGCTGTGTCAGTTTAACAGGAAAGTAGTATTTTTAGGGTTCCGTACCCGAAGAGTGCCAAACGGGACCCTATTAATGGAACCCTTCTTCTTCTTGTTTATTTTTACCGTACGCGACGGTTAAATTAAGTAGGTACCAAAGTAAGAATACGATAAAACATACATGCCTATATGAATAATAAAGGTAAAATAACCGGCCAAATGCGAGCCGGACTCGCGCACGAAGGGTTCCGTACTATAAAAAACCGCAAAAAAAAACAAACACGTTACTTGTATGGGAGCCCCCTTAATATTGAATTTCTTTTGTTTTTTAGTATTTGTTGTTATAGCGGCAACAGAAATACATCAACTTCAACTTCAATTTTAGTTCATGGCAATCTGTCTTATGCCAGACAATTTATGCCAGTGTCATGTGATGACGAAACATGTGAGACGCGTAACAAGATTTAATGGTTGACTTTTTGAGATCTGATATTAGAAAAATCGACACAATAATGGTTTTAATTATATTCAATATATACAAATACATCATCTGTGAAAATTTCAACTGTCTAGCTACCACGGTTCATGAGATACAGCCTGGTGACAGACAGACAGACAGCGAAGTCTCAGTAATAGGGTCCAGTTTGCACCCTTCGGGTACGGAACCCTAATAAACGGTCAAGTGCGAGAGCCGCATCCGCATGGCACTGGATCACACTTGTAGATTGTTACCTCGTAACTGGTGTAATTAGGTTTTTTACATAAAAAAGTATCATGACATCCATGTAATAAACCGAATTACAGTACGGGGCCATTGTTTCGGCACGTCGCGGCGTCGTCGTCGGGTCTCGTCTCGCTCTCTCTCTCTCTCTCTCTCTCTCCCACCAAGTCTAACGCCGAGTATCATACTCGGGACACGTTCGGTCGTCGGGTCCCGCCCGTGCCAAAACAATGGACCCGTACTGTGCACACTTTTGAAGAAAGATATTTTTAAGTTTTCAGAATATTTCCTTTGTTCGTGATGAAAAAATCCAACAATTTTACAGCATAAATACAGAAAACTGCCTCAAAATCCGTTCACACATTTGTCCGCTATTCCTTGTTTTCGGAAACTCTAAAAATAGTGGCCGCCTTACCTACTTAAATAATGCAAATGCTAGAAAATTTATGTACAGAGTACAGGATAACCGTTTGGCACACAGGTACTTTAGGTTACAACCATATTCAGAATGAAATTAAATTAGCTGACCATATTTTGAGGAATGATAGTACCCATCATTGTGAACACCTTTCCCTATGAAACATATGGTCGCAAATGAAAAACATTTTTCGTCCCCCAGTACATTGCCCCGCTCAGCTGATTTCAAGTTACTATGGGAAACCCAAAATTTTTGTTCGTTTGCGACCATATGTTTCATAGGGAAACTTGTTCGCAATGATGGGTACTATCATTCCCCGAAATATGGTCAGCTAATTAAATGTCACCCTGTATACCAAGTTTGGCCTCTTCCAGGTACGAGACAGCTAACCTCAAAAAGGCATTTAAAAAATAATAATATTTGGTGAATATTTGCTATTTCTTTTCTTGTTTTTTTTTTGAAAATATTTCTTTGCGTTTTAGAGAACAGGTGGCCGGAAGGTAATGGCGTAGCATATTTTTAGAACCGGCTCATGAAGCCCTTTCATTTGATACCACATACGATAGGTTTCTGAAAAAATAAAATTCAAATCCCATACGAAAACAAGTCTGTGCGAAAACTTGATGAAGTCATTACTGCCCCCCCCATCGGAATATTTTGAGAACTACCGCTCAAAATAATTGTTTTAACCTTTTAACCTACAGTACCCGTGTGCCAAATGGCTATCCTGTACATCGAATTGCGGCTTTTTTATCGTAGTTCGTCCACTAAGATGTGAAAAATGTAGTTCATCTACCTACATCGTATTGGATAGATCAGTTTAGTTTTTCAGAATGATGTCCTTTAGTAAACTTATATCCCTTGGCTATTTGCCTACTTTAAACTATTTATATGTAGCTATCAACTACAGATTACAGGTGAACGTCCTTTTCCATTGCCCTACTCGGAGCATATTCTAATTAAATTACTTACTAGTAAAACACTGTTTGCTTGGGCCACCTACGCAAGGCAATCCAATTAGAACACAGTACCTATCATGTAATTGATGTCACCGCTTTGCCGGATGCGAGCAGGCGCGGCTCAGTCCCCAAGACCGCAACGCTAAGACCGTGGCTCGGTTCCATTAGCAGGGATAAATCCATTATTGAACACTTGCCATGGGGTATACGTTAGCGTTGTCGGAGGAAACTAGTCAGGTGCGGGTTCCCTGCGCGGGTGCGGCAGGATATTATTGATGCTACAGCACGAGCATACGTGGTCCCAACTGTAATTGGGTAAGGTTGTTGGCTCTTAATTAGATGCCGTAAAGGTACTATAACTATGGATTGTTGTTCGGATGTAACGCTGTACAAGTGGAATTAAAAACAGCTGGAAACGAGCGAAAAATGTGTCTTTCATACCATTTTACGGTGATCAACCAGGAGATAAGACATCAGGTTAGTTATTTATAAATGAACCTTGTTATCGTCGTTTGAGAAATGTGAGAGGCGCGGTAGTAGTTAGTTCCTTCTCCTAACGACCTGACTTTGCAGACGCCGAGAAAAAATAGGGAAGTAAGAACCTATTGGCTTTTACTTCCTCAAATCGAAGACCCAGATATCGGGTTATTTGGCTTGTCACGTAATGGGGCTTGTGATTAACGGAGTTGGTGTTTTTTTACACGTTTTCCTTTTGTGGAAACTCAATTAAAACAAGGCCAGATGGCGCGGTAAGGGCATATCCGTAGATGGATTTCGATTTCAGGAGTTAAGTAGCTCTGCCTTTTTAGGGTTGCGTTAGAGAAACAAGGAACCGTTATAGTTTTGTCAAGTCTGTCTGTCTGTCTGTTTGTCTGTCCGTCCGTATGTCACAGCAACTTTATTCCAAAACTATTAGGACTACACAGTTGAAACTTGGCATGTAAATGTATTCTGTGAACCGCTTTACGATTTTTATACAAAAATTGAAAAAATAATATATTAAAGAAGGCCTCCCCATACAAGAAACTGAAACCAAAAAAAATATTTATCGTCAAACCTAAATGTGGGGTGTTTATAGATAGGTCTTTGAAAATGACATTGAGGTTCCTAAAACCATTTTTCCTCAAAGTCAATCGTTATAGAGACAGATCCTTCCAAAGTGGAAAACATTGCGTCCCCCCCTCTAACTTTTAAAGTAGGAGAGTGAAAGATAAAATAAAAATATTTGCTGTGTATCTCAATACAAACTTTCAACGAAAATTGGTTTGAACAAAATATAACAAGCAGTTTTTAAGATATATATAAAACATTTATTAAAAACCGCAAAGATAACTTTGTCATTCATACAAACACTATGAAAAACAAAGTTACAACACAAACATCCAGTCTTATAATTACTTGCTACTATGAAACCCTTCATGGGCGAGTCCGACTTGCACTTGGCTACTTTTTTATAAATAGTCCTCTGACTGTACTTACTTGTGATTTTATTTTTACGCGAATAATATAAACGCAGAGGTATGGGTAGGAAGAATGAAGATCATTCAAAAGGATTACACACACATACACAAACTCTTACAACTTTTTCGATAATTTCTCGCTACATCATCCATGGCTTGCATACACAACTAGATATAGCAGTTACTTTGGTACCTACGAAGCCACATCCAAGAACACAAATCTCCGACATTCTAGTTGATTCAGCTCAATTGTTTCACGCAGCCCTAAATAAATGTGCAAAGCGGCACACAATATGTGGCTTGGATGTGGCGGTGGCATAGGTAAAAATTAAACCCACTAATTATATTGGAGCTTAAAGCAAGGATTTATAACTGAAATTAAATTTTGTGAACTTTGCTGGTATCTCGAGTTGTCACTCGCAGTTAATTTTGTTTTAAATGGCAAGGCGTCTCGCTCGCGCCAAGCTCATATTCTACAGACGTCATTTACATTTGACGTGGCTGTGTCTCTACAGTGCCAACAACTTAGCTGTTCAGTTGATAGCGGTCGCTAGTGTCATAGTAGTCTTCATGATTTTTTAGCTGAAACTAAACTACATAACCAGATCAAAGTTCAACGACTTCTGCGGCGCAGCAGACGAGGTTCTGTCTCACTAGCGAGAGGTCCCCACATGCAAACACTCGCATTGCCATTCACGAGCCGCGTGCGAGTGGCAGTATTTGAGACCTATGGCACAGTACCGAACTCCGCATTTGTACGTGAGAGCAAATGCGGAGTTCAGTACAATGACATGTTCGGTACAATCCATAGGTTTCAAATACTACAACTCGCACGCGGCTCGGGAATGCCAATGCGAGTGTTTGCATGTGCGGTGGGGCTTAGAAACCCGGTTGGCGAGGAATAAATTTTTATTCCCCGGTCTTATAGCCGATTTACATTGGTCAAGGACAGATGGCGATATTGTAAATGAAAGCCAAGTTGACTCGCCACGGTCCGATCGGTTTACACCACTGTACTGTCCACTGTCACTGGTCCACTGTCCACTGTCTTTGACCAATGTAAATCGGCCTTTAGAAGTATATGGTTTTATGATACTTATGACGAGCTTATGACAATGCTAATTATCACACTGCGATACGAATAAATAATTGTGATCAAAATAATAAAACGATTTTACCCATACACGCCGTAAAGTCAAATAGCTGATAATATATTCTTGTGGATTTCTAAGCTACGGATAAGGGCTAGGTAAAGGTTAATGATTAAATGGCAGGTGTTATCATAGCTAATCATAGCTGTGAACGTGTAAAAGTAGGAGCGATGTCAAAGACCTTGTGCCAGGAAAGAAAGTAATCTCATTGGAGCCAGGGCTTGCTTGAGGGATCCATGAGGGTGAATGGGAAGGGTACTTTACTTTCAGAAATTCTACGGAACGTTGACCGAAGGTGACGCAGCAATTTCATTATACCGAAAAAATGTAGCAAGTTGAATTGGAAAGCTTTTTAAAGGCTTTTTACGACAGTTTTATACAAATCATCTGTGTTAATATAATTTTTGTTAGACGGTAGGTAAAGTTATCTTTAACTTTTCTTATCTATTGATTCTGGTTAGGTGCATTTTTAACCGACTTCAAAAAAGGAGGGGGTTCTCAATTCGGTTGTTTGTTTTGTTTATCATTATTATTTTTAATGTGTGTTACATATTTATGAACCGATTTCAAGATATTTTTTTTTGAAAGGGTTACTCATAAGCTTGGTCCCATTTTTTGAAAATCAGGAGTCGGTCGAGTAGTTTGTTCACTACATCAAAATATCTGAAAAGAAATCACGTATTGTTTCCTTTCTGCGACTGTGAGCTGACTGAAGGGACCGATATTCGTCTAAGTATTATTGTGTAATATTTGTGGACTTAACAGCCAGAACACAGATGTAGGCTCGTGTTCGTGTTTTTAGACGACATTCGCAACGCGAGCAGAGAGGATTGAGTAATAAGGTCTCGAAGTCGGTTTTTTTTTAAAATCAATTATAAGTAAATTTAAAGAAGACGAACCTACGCCCAAGTTGAGCTAGTTTCACCATTTTGGTAAATATTTTAGTATTAAGTGGTTACTTATTGACATTGCTGGAACCCCAAGCAGCACATTAGCGCATTTAGCAGCCAACTAAACATGGTTGGTGGCAAAAATCACTATAATGGGTCGCATATCAGTGCAGATTATAACGACTAGTTTTTAACTCAGCTCTAAGTTCTACAGGAGAACAAAATATTACTGATAATGGCATATTGGTGAATTTTGCCACCATTTAACAACTTGTAGTGCTTAATTGTCTAAATTCGAACTAACAGTGGCAAATAGGCTTTTATATTCACTGATATGACACCCATAGTCGCAAATGGGTTGTTAAAATTACTGTTATGCCTATTTGGCACTTTGAGATCCAAAGAATGGCATATTAGTGTATTTAATGACTTATAGTGGCAGCTATAAGCTTAGGTTGTTATATGCACTAATATCCTACTTTGAGTTCTTTATGGGGGTCGCCAAGAAGCGAGAGTACCAATTTTCACTTATATAGAACGACAATGACACTTGAAGTTGTAAAACTAATCCCAACAAAACATGCATAGGCATATACAAAAACGCCAGTCTCGCAGCCTGCGCAGTTTATTCTACCGTAAAAAGTTGTGAGATCTAATTTTAAACCAAGTCGGTTAATTTAACCAGTATCTGTGTATGGTAGAATCTTTCCAACAACTTTATTATCGTATACTGTTAAGTACCAACCTAATTAGTTAACTAATAACATTTATAGTGATCGGATCAATATAAGACATCTTTATTTCTTCAATAATAATTAGAATGACTTGGCAATCGCACGTAGAAAAGTTGTCGACTATAGGACCGTGTGTGCAACGTAATGTACCTATTGCTCTCGCTCCGAAATAATTCGTTGTTTTCTTATTAGTTAAGTTTATCTTTATTTAGAGATATGTTGTGTTGAGTAATAATATTCATTTGTGCTCTGGGTGCTATAGAGTGGTCAGTTGAGCGCGATTGCCAAGTTATTCTAATTATTATTGAAGAAATAAAGATGTCTTATATTGATCCGATCACTATAAATGTTATTAGTTAACTAATTAGGTAGGTACTTAACAGTATACGATAATAAAGTTGTTGGAAAGATTCTACCATACACAGATACTGGTTAAATTAACCGACTTGGTTTAAAATTAGATCTCACAACTTTTTACGGTAGAATAAACTGCGCAGGCTGCGAGACTGGCGTTTTTGTATATGCCTATGCATGTTTTGTTGGGATCTCATTTCTTTTTGTAAGTAACTTTCCTTTTTTTCTTTTCGGGTACTATTTCTTGTGCGTTAGCTACCGACTTTCTCAAAGCCCACTCCCTATCTCTATGGGCTCTTCTCTGTGGCTTTGATGTTACGATTTGTGACAAGTCTGGGCGGTGAATTATATAAATATAAATCATACCTCAAACCATGCTCCGTGGTCTAGTGGGTTTCTCCTTGCTTCTCACGCAAGAGATGCAGGTTCGAATCCCGGTGCTGACCATGTACCAATGAGATGATTAATTTGTCTTAAGTACATTATTGGACACTCCGTGTTTCGGATGGCACGTTAAGCTGTAGGTCCCGGCTACTATCACTACTTCGTAGTATGTAGTAGTCGTAAAAACCCCTCCACCAACCCGCACTGAGCCAGCGTGGTGGAATATGGCTCAATCTTACTCGGATCCGAGTAAAGGCCTGTGCCCCTCGGTGGGGACATTAATGGGCTACATTTACTTTTACTTTACCTCAAACCAAACCATACCGCGATTCAGGAAATTCACACTTAGCGACATCTAATGGGGAATAGCGATATTAGACAATATTGTAACCGCTTTATTTAAATCATAGCTGGAACCAAACCATACCGCGATTCAAGATACACATAGCGACTAGCGACATCTAATGGGGAATAGCGATGAATCGAAGTAGTCGGGTACTGAGCTTATTGATAATTAATATATTATGAAATTGGGGCTAAAATTGCGCAATGTTTGAGTTTTCCTTGGCTTTGCAGGCTAAACTTTAACCATGCTCAAAATTTTAAGCTTGTGGGTTCGCTAGAAGTCACCTTTTGAGTTTTCATGATCGTGAATCAGTGAGTCAGTGAGTGTCAAAATTGAGGAACTTTGAATTGCTGTACCTTCAACTCTACTGGTTCAAATTTATTGAAATTTTGAGAATATACGTCTTATGACATGGTGCCTTTTAGCCGCCGGGAATTCAGGTTTCTCTCTTTATCCACAACGGAGTAACAGGTAGGTCAAATATGCTCTGAATGGCTTCCTGTAAAGGATGTTACTGCTGCGCCCGTATGTTTTGCTTTTTGCTCGACTTGGCTTGGGGGCGCTGCCGCGCCCCCAGACTAAGATAGCTAAGTAGCCCCATAAATATTTACACAAAAACCGTTAAACATCAAACCGGCCAAGTGCGAGTCAGACTCGCGCACGAAGGGTTCCGTACCATTATCTATAAAAAATCGCAAAAAAACACGTTAATTGTATGGGAGCCCCCTTTATATTAAATTTATTTTGTTTTTAGTATTTGTTGTTATAGCGGGAACAGAAATACGTCATCTGTGAAAATATCAACTGTCTAGCTACCACGTTTCATGAGATACGGCCTGGTGACAGACAGACGGACGGACGGACGGATATCTTGAGATTTTAAGGTACTTTCCCTCCAGGGCCCATTCGTTTGTTCCACCCTGTATATGTGTGAACTGTCACTGTATTTTTCATGAAATACCCAAAAAGTTTTGTAATTGTAATTATTGTAATTTCTTTATTGTACTCACATGACAGTAAAAAAATAGCTTAACTTAGAAAAAATATGTACAAAGGCGAGCTTATCTCTAATAAGAGATTTCAGTTTTGTTCAAATTATCATCTTATGTCAGAATAACTTTGTAGCTAGTTGAAAAATAACATTTGAATTGATTCAAAGCTTGCCGCGCTTTTAGGGCCTTTAGTACCTACTAAACGCCGCCGTAAGCAGCACTGTCTACAACCTACTGGAAAACGTGAGACACCCATCTACAATTTCCGTACAATGAGGTTCACTCACTCATTATGTCAATGTCATGCAGACTGCAAAACATCATTTCAACGCTCCAAAGAGTATTTAATTAAAACATCACTGGCAGCCAAACTTGAAGTGGCCAAAAGGAAAAAATGAATTTCTGAGCTCTGAGATTTGTATGAAAACAAAAGTAATTAAAAACTATTAATTTAATAATTATTTTCTAAAAGTTCTACAGAATAAATAGAGACGTCGTAATTCATCCATGAATATTTAAAGTCTTTGTAGAAGTCCGGGGACGACATTGCCATATCATTTAAATTTAGTTTCATTAAAAGAAGGCTTACCTACCAAAACAAAATGGCCTTGGTATAAACTTTTCAAGCGTGTTGTGATTGTGAAGACGTATCTTGTACCGAGACCACTTTCAATTTGTAATATCTCTCGATCAAAGTTGAGCTATTTTAGGCTATTCACGCTGAAATTTTTTTGGTGACTGCTTTCAACAATAAATAACATAACATAACATAACATAACATTTACATACAGGCACTTACATTGCTTCTGGCCCCACACTAGGATACCCTGTGTCGTGGGAACCAGAAACAGCGACAACACAAACATGTAAAAATCCAAGACTTGGGGTATTTTTTTTTGTCCCCAGCCGGGATTCGAACCCGGGACCTCTCGCATGGTAGGCAGACGTGCAACCGCTGCGCCACAGAGGTCGTCAATACCAATATCTTTTGTTGTAACGTTTTTCTCTAAAAGTAGGTACGTGAAATGTATTATTATTATTTAAAACAGTTCGAGTGTTTCTGCCATAGCGTAGAAAACTGTTTTAATGACTTACTCATCGTTCTTGGAATAATTTAAACAGTACCAGCAGCATTTAAAAAATACCGAAATTTCGGTATGCCGGTATTTGAAATTTTCAATACAGCTAAGATGTATTACAGCGTAATTGTTCCTACCTTCGAAGTCCATCATCAGACCAGCTCGGTGGTACCATAAGAACATGCTCCAAGAAATCTACTTTCGAATAAAAAAACTACATTCAAATTGGTTCACCCGTTTACGCTCCGCGAGCTGAGAGACAGAGACACAGATACACAGATACCCAGAGTGACACACGCGTTAAATAAAATCATAACACCCCTTTTCGAGCAGAGCCCATAAACCCTTCGATCGCGATCTCGCTTAGTAGTACATGCGATTCGCTTTCAGAATCTGGCCCCAAGTATTTTTTTGTTTTCTCACGGATCACCAATTGAAACCGAAAATAGTTACTACAGGGTCTAATATTCACTCATTTGATAAATTCGAAGGTGCATTTAGGTGATTTTTGGATGTATAGGTGCCATTATGGAGTAAATAAGCTGATATTGCAACTGCAAGTAATTGGTTTGATCGCCATGATTAAAAGATGGCGAACGCAAATTGCAAATATTTTGAGACGATTAAAACAATAACAAGTTTACAACGTAAATTTGACGCGTATCTGATACATTCTAGCAACAAAATAATCGCATTCTGACCACCAGATTCCAGATTTTCAACAGAAAATGTAAAAGTGAGGTTATGTTACAAATAATTATTATATTTTTTTTGAGGAAATTTTCATCAGAACGATGGCGCATTAAAATCTTATAAGAAATATAATATGCACTTCACAATAAAATCAAAATTGCACCGGTTTTATCTGATCCTAAGACAGAACATGCGCATGTACCTAATTACGTAAATATGTTGTTGTTAGAGTGTAGAAGTCTAGCCATCACCATTCGTTAATAACGCACTTACCTTCATCTCTACCAGTTCCAATATATAATCACTCAGTCTACTTACACAAACAAAACAAAGCAAAAACAATCCTGCTTGCCACTAATAGTACTACACTGATCTAATGAACGAACTGAATAGACTATCATTCGTTCAATCAGTCCAATTTGCACTTGAAGTTCCAATTTTCACCAACGGTAGCAATTTGAACGCGTTTAGACCTTATTAGATCTTTAAAATAGGCTGCTATTTTTCGCCTTTTGGTTGCATATAGGTGCTATATAGGTTCTAACCACCTATATAGCACCTACGTTAGATCCAAAAATCACCTTGCGTAGCAATTTGATATAATATGGAACTCCTATGCCACCAAATGTGCTGCTTGGGACCACGAAGCCTCACTACTATTGAAGTAAAAATAATAGGATTGTGTGTCGGCAGGCGAATGGGCGCTACGGCATAATTTATAGGGGCCGAAGGAGGACCCTGAGTTATGTGTGGGTTCTTTACGACATCGGTCATCCACGTACATTGATATATTTTGAGTTAAAGTTTAACGTGACTAGTTTTTGAACCCAAACAAATATATATTGAGCTAAAGTTTAACGTGACTAGTTTTTGAGAGACAAAGGATTACTCAGTTTTCTAAGAGCGGACCTGAAGACCGGGGGCTCGAGAACATGCATTGAGACCGACTGCAAAATACGTCATTTTGCGCCCTTGGCAGCAATCCCAGGCAGAGCCCCAGAAAGATATCTGGGGTCAACAATGATGTTCTCTGTACAAAATTCCTACGGACGGTCGAAGTTGACGCGAGATTATTGCTATCTTTCCGTTTCCGTTTCCGTATCTACCGTGGTAGCTCTATTACTTACTTATATACAATAGTTGACAGGCACGGCTTTTATTTTTTTGATATTATTCCATTACACAGACTGAGACAGGACCTATCATTATCATAAGGTTCGTCTGTTATTAGGAGGAATAAAGTGGTATGTCGATGCTTGTCAGTGCATTATAATTTCTTATAGCATGTGATCAAAAGCTATGTAATAAAAAACAATTTGTACGTGAATAGGTAGCACGCACGACACACGACACTGTCGTATAATGGTGACGTTGACATTTATCGTTCGTGTTTCATTGTAATTTGAATAGGCGATTTTATGACAGCTAAAAATAGTTCTGAAAGCTGCCAACAGATGGCATTGTATCGATATGGGGTTGGTTTTCATATCGCTCATCCTTAATTTGATTATAAAAAGGTGTTTAATGGATAGCTGGTGGTTACTTTCCTCACCAAAGTGCTTTTGTTTTTGTGAGGAAATGCGTAGTTTTTCCGGAAAGTTAAGTTGAAATTTCCAAAATATTTGTCACCAAAACGCAGAAATCGGCTTCTTTATACATCGAAGAGACCATACACAAGCTAAATTTGCATATATTGTCATTAATATTGCCAGCAAATTACATTTCGTTCACCAAAATTTTACAATTTTCATTTTAGATTTCCAGAAAAACTACACATTGCTGGCAGAAGAAAAGCACATTGGTATGAAAAGTGACTGCCAGCTATCCATTAAAAACCTTTTTATAATCAAATTATGGATGAACGATATAAAAGCCAACCCCATGTCTCGCCTACGACATCTAGTGACGAATTTCGAACTACTGAAGTTGTTTTTCTTTAAATCACCCTTTAGCAGGTATGTGTTCGACTGTATACGTGGCTGTATGGTGTGGTTTCTATTGCGCTTTTATTCTATTTCTGGAGGACATTTTGTTCGGTCCGATGGCTCAATGTGGTGGAAAACGTTTTAACTTAATTTTAATGTAGAGTTTATTCGAATAAAAGGTCAGATTTATTAAAAGATTAAGTGCCGTTCTTTCATTTCTCAGATAGCGTTTATCTGTCTGTTTATCTGGGGCTTTTCACACGAACAAAAAGTGTCAAAAAAAGTTATCTGACTGTTTATCGGTCTATTGAGAGACCCGGGCTAAGTGTGATTGTATTGGGGCTACAGAAAAGAGGTCTGTGAACAAGATGACGATGAAGACAAAACTAGGAGATTATTGTTAGTTCCTTATTTGGGTATAAATTATACTGCTGATTGATAAGGGGTAAGTAAAAATCGTCGAGTAGAGTGATTTCAATGGAAAGAAATAATGAGTCAAAGCGAGTCAAGCAAACATCTCTTCATTCGTCATAATGAGGCGTGCGTGTTGGTATTCTGGTTACCTGTTCTGAAGAATATCAATAATATACTCTGGTTACCTGTTCTGAAGAATATCAATATTGTAAAAGTATAGCGGGTGTTATATAAGATGTGTCGGCGAACCAGATAATGTGTGTAGTATAGCATTTCTAATAAACTTATGTCTATGAGGATTAGACAAATTGTCACAAATATAGTCCTTCTAGAGGAAGAAATATACAATTTATTTACATATACAAAGTAGCTATTTGGATTGTTAAGCGACTGTACATAAAATAATGATTTAGATACCCAGAGTGGTCGATATAGATATAGAAACATTGTCATAAAAGTCCATCAAAACAAAATATTCATATCCATACAAATATTCTCTGACATGTAAATGCAATTTCATACAATATAATATGTGCTTGTCTATTACGGTAGGTATCTCACCATACCCAGCGATGCTTGCAAATACGAATTTGGCTGTGAGAGGCAAAACGAAAATGGCAAATAATACAAATTGTCAGTATCTGATTAATCCAATTAATGTTGCTGGCACTAATATGCCTTTAATACTGCATCGGCATTTGTAGCTAATGCCCACGTAATGAGTGCGGGAATTTATTGGTTAGTTCCCGTCAAGCAGATACCGGCTAACTAGATAGAACTTTGCATGATTGTACTGCGAGCCTCGCTCGGGGTAAAGTAAAGGTTTTGATCTATATTCCTATATTTTGTAGGTATTTGTATTTTATGAATGGTTGTCATATGGAGGTTTTTATGTTGCATGTGATTAATCAATATACTATTAGTAGTAGTAGTGAGTTAGTGAATAAAATTGTTCGGCCTGACTACCTATTTAAAAGGGTACAAATGTCTGCTAAAAAATTCTTAGATGTAAAGGTGAAAAACAATGTATAATTAGCACAGATGATAGAGTTATAATTAGCATTAATGTAATATTATTTGCTTTAATTTGTTTATTTATTAATTCACGTACGTGAATCAAAACGCGAGGTACTGCTACGACTAACATATAATAGGCGCAATTATGTTAATTTCGAAAGCATAGAAATAGTATCACTCCAGTAACGTTTGAATGTAATTTCTTTAATAATACCACAATAAATATACCTATTGGATTGGATATTTGTTCCATTTCCTAAATTAATTTCACGGTAGCATCTACACTCGGCTTTTAAAAATAACCTTGCATATAAAAAACTCTTGATGACCTACAAAAGTACGGACTTAACGTATTTTTATAAGGGCGTTTGCGCACTACACAGTGTGTCACAGATTTTAGTATCCATTACGAATTTCAGGAAATTCTCTACGCAATGCCGTTGTAGATACTACAAACATTTACTTCGGGGAAAACTAACCAAATTAGCAAAAAGGTCGCGGGTTCGTCACCATAATTTAGTGTCGGTATGTTACTTTACCTCTAACAGGAGACCATTCTGAGGCTAAACGTCGAGACAGTTTGTCGCCTCTCGTAGATGAAGTAAAAGGTAAAGTAATTGTAGGTACCTCCAAAATTTTAGAGGTACGTTCCAAATTGTAGAGCTTGCTTAGGTACACGAAGCCCATTGCATGTTGTTCATGTAACCACAATTTAACAATTTCGGTTTATAGTCATACATTTCTATTGTCTCGTTGTACGCTTGGTCTGGGAAGCCAGAAACTGTGATAACATAAGTAATTAATATACTAAATTATATCATAATAGTGTTTCATCTGCAGTTAGTACTGGGATTCTGAAATTATTTAGTCAATGGTTAGGTGTATGCATTGTTGGAATGTCTTTTATATGAATCAATGTGCACGTATGAAATGAAAAGGGTCTTTGATAGTTGATATTAAACATTCATTGGTTCTAAAAGAAAACTAATGAACTATTTCATTCCCATCCCCAATTAGTGTAGGTATCAATATTTTTAGCATCTTTTAAGGTGCCCCATAAATAAATTAGGGGTGCTTTTTTCATGTGTATTTCAGGAAATACTCGGCAAATCGTAATAAATTACTGCTACATGTAATTTGACTATAATATAATCTAGGGTTTTCATGATGGAAAACGTGTTTAGATAAAAAAATCTCGATAGAAAATAAATCCAATGTCAACCCTTTTTTACAATATTTTTTCCTATTATACCGCAGTAGTAGTAAATATAATCTTTCTATTAAGTACGGCCACATACAGTCAGACTCCGGTGCGGAATTCCGTAACGGAATTATCCCGAACGCAGTAAATTCATACAAATTTACCACATACATACGGAAATTTTCCGTTCGGAATTTTCGCGGATTTGTATGGGATTGAATCCCGTTTCGGAATTCCGAATCGGAAGAATTCCGACTGTATGTGGCCGTAATTTTACTATGTGGGGAATTGTTGTTACTAGCGATTTGAAGATTGAAATGGAATTCTCTGAAAACGTTTATTTTTTATGCTTTTTCCCGTTTTGGCGCTCACGTTGCCGTTGGTTGGTTCAGATTAGGTGCGAGCGCGCGATTACTATCCCACTTGTTCCTATTCCCGAGTTATATTCGCTTCTCACTTCCGCAATCTTCGTTGACCTTGGATTGTAATTATTCATACCCCGCCTTAATACCACTTATTGTTTCAATCCTATCTGCAGTGGCGGCACAGAACTGATTTCAAAGTGCTAAAGCTGCAGTGCTTAGTGGGCCACGCACGTCCTGCTAAATCCTCGCCGGGCCACAGTCAGGTCACGTTCGCCCACGACTCTGGGACACCACTCCGTAGAGTTTAGTTTGACAAGTAAATTGTGTAGTAACTAGCAATTTGCCTCGGTTTCGTTCGTTGATACGACGTTTGATTATTTTCGTGCAAACCTTGCTTGGACTTGGAACCGTTTGATGTTGCGAATTTGCTTCGTGATGTGATTTGATTTAAATGTGTTATGAGTTTGTAGTGCTTCTTATGAGAATCTGTTTGCGGTCAGAGAGTAGGAAATAGTGGTTTCTGGAAAGTATTCAATAATAGAAAATACTTCGGTACTTGCCACCATGTACCTAACTACGAGTAATTTGAACAAGAGATAAATTCGCTTATTTAAACACTACATAAATAGTACTTAAAAGGTCTCTCTATGTAAATTAAACAAACATTTGAGATATCAATAGAGTAATTGTTATGAACGGACACGTTCTTTCGTAACGGTTTAGATACGCCGCCGTAACGCTGACGCTACGCCTTGCGGCGTAGTGCTACGCATTGCTACGGTTATACACGGTAGTCGTTATTGTATTATATTTTTTAACCGACTTCCCAAAGGAGGAGGTTTACAATTCGTCCGGATATTTGTTTTTTTATTTTTTTTTATTTTTTATGTATGTTCCCCGATAGCGCCTAGACGGATGGACCGATTTGGAAAATTATTTTTTTGTTTGAAAGGGTTTACCTTCCCATTGGTCCCATTGACACCAGGTCAGGATCTGATGATGGGATCCTGGAGAAATCGAGGGAACTCTTCAAATATTATAGGCAGACCTATAGTGATTTTTGTGTTTTTCATAATAACTCGTGCAAATGCACATGGTAAGCATAATATTGTGATGCGGAACTGCTCATGAAGACCACATATGTCCACCAGATCTGCTCAATACTAGGTACAAATACAATGCGTGGCTGACGGGCAGGCAACGCATAGCCTAAGCCGGTGGACCTAGAGCCATGAAACTTTGTACAGAGGTTCCTTGGTAGCGTGGGGTAGCACTGTGATGGGATTTGACAAAATTAATTCCCCAAGGGGGGGGGGGGGGGGGGGGGTAAGGGGTTACAGTTTGTATTAAACTCAATCTAATCAAATAGGGTTTGTGGAAGTCGGTTTTTTCTAAAGTTTACTTTTTGTTTCAATTATAACCAAACATGTGGAAGATAGGCGATGGCATACCCCTTTCACGCAAAATGGACCTCTGCCACCCCGTATGGGAAAAAGCGTGACTCCATCGTTCGTTATGTTACGAAACACTGGACAACACCTAAAATTAACAAGTTGTGTGATGTGTTCAAAATTACGAATGTAACTCTAGCAAAGGACCGGATCCCAAAACCATGTTCCCCAAATGAACCCCCGTTATTTCCCTTCGCTGTAACAAATTAGCTAAGTGTAAGAAAGTATCTCAAACTCACCCCCCTCCCCCTGCGGATGGCCGGCCCCTCCCCCCTCCTTCGGCGGTATTATCTCTCGCGCTTGACCGCGCTTCGATCGTCGCTTCGGCGACCTCCAAAGCCTTGTTAAGGCCTAATGACATGGTATTAGTCGATATCACCCACTTATCTGCACCTCTCAACGGTGAGGCCGCTCAAAAAAGCTCCGACGTGCTTCAGGTGCCTTTGTTCGAATAATCGAGGTATTTATTTTGAGAAGGCTGTTGTATCCGCGTTTTTACGGGTTGAGTTATTACAAAATGGTTTATCAATAATTTTATTTGCTATTTGTGCAAATTAAACACTTTTCTGTTTAGCACCCCTAGACAAAATGCGTCCGCTCTAGCGGTGCTGCTGCTTGAGCGGATGCAAAGTTGTGTGTGGGTCCGTCCGTCCGTCTGTCTGTCTGTCTACTAAAAACCAAAAGAAATTTAATATTAAGGGGGGCTCCCATACAACAAACGTGATTTTTTGGTTCATTTTTGCTCGATATTGATAATGGTAGCAGGTAGATGCTTAAAATGTTCACAATATATTGAGTATATATGTTAGTATATTACTTAAAAACTCAATAATTAAATTAAAATTAAATTAATATTTAGGAGGGGCTCCCATACAAAATGTTTTTTTTTTTGTGGTTTTTTATAGATAAGGTACGGTTCGTGTGTGAGTCCGACTAGCACTTGGCCGGTTATTTAATTAGCTCACCGTATTTTGGGGAATGATAGTCGATGCCCATGGTTATGAAAAACTTGCCCCAAGAAAAATATGGTCCGAAATGAAAAAAAAATTACTGGGTTTCTCAGTAACTTAATAATCAGATGATGTACTAAGATACTTTGATGTACTAAGGGACGAAAATAATTTTTCATTTGGGACCATATGTTTCTTGGTGAAAGTTGTTCAAAAGATGAGTAAGTACTATACTATCATTGCATTGTATTTTGTGATATATTTCATTGCCTTGAGGCAATCCACTACTACTACATATTACGTTAATTAAATAATGATGAGCAGACTACACAGTAATTTTTACGTATGTTTGGATCAACCAAATTATTTATCCACGATATCGAAAGTGGGCACAGTTTTGCCTCTGCTACCCCGTATGGGAAAAGGCGTGACGCTATGTTATGTTATGATATCGAAAAGTATACAAATTTTGTTCGTAGGGTTCTGTACCTTAAAAGGAAAAAAGGAACCCTATTAGGATCACATTGTCCGTCTTATCTTGTTAAGACCCTTTTTCTAAGCGTGTGGAGGTAGGTATCAAGTTTAAAATTACAATCAAATATTCAGATCTGTGGTCCTTTGAAGCTGAGAATCTGATTACGCGTATAAAAAAATGATTTGTGCGAAACCCTCTCCGGTATGATTCTGATTCAAACTTAACCGTTTTAACTCAATATTTGATACACGTGTTACTCAAGGACTTTTGTACTACACACAATGCTATAATATTCTTTTTTGTCCATATATTAAACATTGTCGATACCAAGTTATACCGAGCCTTTATTTCAAATTAGTTTTGCTTCATGTATCAGGTGTGTGTATAGCAAATAAATGCCATTCTGCTGTATTATATTCTATTCTGCTCTGCGTTTGTGCAGAGAATACGAGCAAACAGATGTCATAGAGAAACGTAAGCAAGAATCATGCAAAGTGACAATAATCAACCTGAGCTGAGCTGAGACTGGAGGGAAATAATTATGAAATGTTTTCCCCCAGTGCAGCGTCTATAGTATCTGCTGCCTCCTGCCTCTAAACACCCAGTTGAAATTGTACAAGGTGTAAATGAGTTAAGGCAAAATGAGAAACTACTTTGTTAGGGACATCATTCTGAGCAACTTTCATTATGAAACCGATTTGATCAGAGCAACTTTATTTTTCACTTCCCAGTACATTTGGCCTGAGTGGGTCAGCTGATTTGCATGGATAAAAATAAAGTTGCTCTGATTAATTCATTTACACCTTTTATAAGTCGCAGTACACGTGATCTAACTAGAAACGCGTTTTTACTAAAGATAGTCAGATCATAGTTTACATTAAATCAAGGTTATGGCATTTGTTTGTTATTTATTCTAACAGTGACGGAAATCATAGCCAAAAAGCCTTAAGAGACCGGTGACCGCGTGAATTTCCCATACAAACGTAATACAAAAATTATTTGAATTTGAGAACTAATTCAAAGCATTTAGACTGTTAATCGGATTAAAACAGTGTTTACGCAGGTTCCTGGTCGTATACCAAGGTTCTTATTCAATTTACTTAAAAATATTTTTAAATTGGTTGAAGAGGAACCCTGGCATACAGACCAGGAACCTGCGTAAACAGTGTATAAATCCGATTAACAGTCTAAATACGTTAAACTATTTCTCAAATTCAAATCATTCTTGTATTACGTTTATATGGGAAATTCACGCGGTCACCGGTCTCTTAATACCGTTGGCCTCCTGTAACGTAATACGGAGATCATAGAATATCTAACTGGCTGAACTCGAGCGCAACTGTGTCTCGGCTATCCCGTATGGGAAAATAGCGTGTCGCTTTATTTGCTTGTTGTTCGGCGAACTAGAAGCTTCACCGAATCTCATCGACAGAAGCGCTATTGATCCACAAGACCCGCTGTTTATTTGTTGTTAACGTGTAGCGAAGCATCCGTGACCCGCATCCACAAAATTTGCCCGAATTACGAGTGAGGCGGCTGCGGCAACTGTGACCCGCAATGAGCAGTTTTAAAAATAACTTAAATTCAAATAAATTCTTAATTAACGGCGGTCTAGCAACAGGCTAATTTCTCCAATGTCACGTGTTTTTTAGATTTTACCCCTTCTCTCTCAGAAGCACACCGCTCGAACGACCGAACAATAGCGATCTATTGTTATATAAGATGTGTCGGCGAATCAGTTAACTGTACTTGGACAGGTTCTCTTTCTAGAACCAGGATTTTTTTCTGTTTATTTGTTGCTCATTAGATTAGCTAGCACCAACACGTGAAGGGCTGCAGGTTCAAGTATTTCGGAATTTCGTAATTTCTTTATTGTACTCACATGACAGTAAAAATAGCTTAAGATAGAAAAAATATGTACAATGGCGAGCTTTTCTCTAATAAGAGATTATTAGAGAGTATTTCATTATTTATAATTTCTTTATTGCACATAAAAAACAGTTATACTAAAAATAGTGTACAAAGGCGAGCGTCGGTGTATTTATTTCAGAATAAAAATATTTTCAAATATGGCTCGAGACGGCTATGTCACTGTGATGTGACAGTAGATAAAGAAAAAAGTTATCAATAATTTTAATTTTTTATATTTCTTAAAATATCTAACCATTCCTTCAAATATAAGAAGTAAAAGTTTATACCTTTCTTGATCATTTGGTCATTTCGGCTAGTTCCTGTGTGCATATAACATTTAAAATAGTTGAAAAAGTTGTGGCTGAAAAAACAGACACGCCTATAGATACCTATTTTTTGTAGTATCTACCTATTTTTTTGTACTCCCTCATTCATAAAACTTATCAAACCTTTGATAACTAGAATGTGTTTTGTCCCTTTCTCACAAACACTTTCAAAGTGAAAGAGGAAGACAAACGAATTTTAGCTATAATAGGTTTATTTGATGTCTATGAATAAGAGCGTAAGTATTTAACATAGGTCGATTATAAAGACGACGAAGTCTATTCGTGATAAAAATGCAGTAGTCATCACTGTCCGGCGGCCTAGCCACACCCCGTAAACAATCAAATCGTTTCCAATTATCAAGCCAAGTTCACAGTGACCAGTTGAAGGCAAACTTTCGAACACGATGTGTCCTGTCCTGTGAGTGTGTGTTTACAGATTTAAATTTAAATTTCACTGCATTCTTATCACGAATAGACTGTACGGCAACGACGACTACTTCAAACACGAGTTAAAGGGTTCACTACTGATAAATAACGATTACTTAGACATTTATTAGCACTCAACTTTAAGACAGACTTTAGTGTTCTCTCAATTTATAGGAAAGTTCACTTAACGACGCTATTAGTCTGATAAGTTCTTAATAGAGGACATATATCTATGAATAAAACATCTTATCACTGCATAGGCGTCTGCTCTTCTATTGTTGGATTGAAAACCGTTAACTCATATTATGTGCACTGTGACCAACTGTGTGACCTGTGCCTGTCAGTGAGGACATTAATGGGCTAAATTTACTTTTACACGAACTTATAACAGCAAGTATTTAGGTAGTAATGTTGGCGTGATTTGTCACTCTTAAAACGTGCATCAGTTAATAATAAATACGAGTATCATAATAGTGAAAACTAAAATCTGCAAATAGTCGCACCAGTTAAACATAATCAGCCTCATTACCACGCTTATTAACATCTGAGATTAAAATAGTACATTTAGCATTTAATTCCAGTTTGACGCCGGGATTCAGGGATGAATTTGCTGGAAAATAAGGTTACAAGTACACCTGAATGGGTTCAGAGGTAGAATCTAGCCTTTTGTGAGGTTGGCGAGTCGACCCCGAAGGCGGTTGAAATGCTAGCTGTGTGCACAAGTTGAGATTGGATGGTCGCATCGCATCAGTGTAGTTTGGTCATGAACTGATGTCGATGTCGAGTCCGTGGTCGAATGTCAGGAATGAAAAAATAATGACCTACTAACCAACCAGTCAATATTTGTGTAATATATATGTTACACGGCATGGCACACACCAAATAAACTGAAGGCAATAGCAGAAGATCATTATTGAAAAGGCTCTTGTCCCCAACCCAACCAAAACACTGACAATCAAACGCAGGTATGATACTTCACTGTGTGTGTAATGGTTCTATAATTCATCCGCGTGTGTACGAATGGAGGCGTGACGTTCTTTAAAATATGGCCAGCGAGTATACCATTATTACTTTGATGATAAAATATGGGAAAAGGCTCTATTCACGACGGTTGCGATCCAAATAAGAAGACTAAAAATAGAGTGTATGTATACCATAGATGATCAGAAAGGAGGATGCAAACTCTTTGATGTATACAGTTCGCTCCGATAAAGATAGGATTCCTGAAAGGCGTAAAAACACCCGTCCGCATGTGTGAATGATAGCCTCTCTATGCTCTCTCCCGACGTTATAGGTGCGTCCGAGAAATTTGTGCCTGCGCTGCGCCCGCTCCTTCGCCTCACACTCTGACCTACATAAACAAATATTTGGATTACGACGCGGCACCCGATGCGATCACAAAAGGAATAGATAATTTTGTCAATATGTGACCTTCGGAGATATGAGATGTTGAGATGGGAGGTGCGGCGGGTAGACAATGTCGTACATATTTTAAGCGGGCTCGCCCCGTTTGCACAAAGGCGTAATTTATAGGGCCACGCGGAGACGGGCGCCTGAGTTATGTCCCGTAGATAGCGACGAGCTTTTAACTGCCTAATGGAGCGATTTACCCCGACCACCTTGCGCCTACTCCTCTGTTAACTGCAGCCATCGCCCAGCTTGAGGTGTTATCATGGAATTAATTTCTGGAGTCTGTTGTCGATTTATGGCTGCGTTTAGTGCGAAATGCTATTTATTGTATGATAGGCGAGGCAGCGCAGCGGCGCTTCGGTGGCGCCGGGCGGGTGTCAGGCGGGAGCGGCGTGGAAAGTTTTTCAATAAAACAGGGTCCTCTAGAGACACAACATTTCAATGGAGCGCGGCGCAATGTTTACGGCCCGCGGTGCGCCGAGCCGGCTTCTCGCCCGAACACTACAATCCAATCTAGAGGTATTGATCAAGTTCTTGGTGCTAGTGTGCCGTAATATAGAACAGCGGCTTAGGAACTTTGGGAGTTAAGGACGGGTGATTGATTCCGGTGGTTATTAGGAGGGATGTCCCGAATATTATCTAGGATCGACCCCTCTAAAATATTCGATTGACTACTTTCATCAAAAAGTTTCAAAGCCTGCCGGTTGCCAATATTTACATAGCCTATTTGGACTTGGTCAAAGCAGCATTAATTCGCGGTTTCAGTACCGCGTGAATGTATCCAGTAAGAAAGTTTCAGACGATTGAGGGGCGAGGCGCGGTAGAGGGGAGGCGGGAACCCGTTTGCTCAGCAAGTTTTGTAGCCCGCTTTGCATTCACTATCGCAGGTCAAGTACAGTCCTCGGAGATTGCCGTCAGCTATACGAGAGGATGAAGTAACCCATTCCGGTGCACAATGCCAGCTGCACTTACTTCTGCTTCTTTATTCTAAAATAACACGGGTCAGGCTGCGACCTTGCACGTTTCATCTCTTTGCTGGATGACATAGACTTTCACTTGCGCGTAGGTACTCAAGTGTAGATGTTCCAGATTTCTAATTAATTATTTTCTGAAGCGACTTACTTATTACAGGGGACCTTACGAATTTTTGATGAGGGGTGAAGTTCATGTAATTTGACTAGGTTCAATGTTACCGACTTTACTGTAGACTTGTTAGTTTAGCTCAACTTACCATTACCAGGCCGACTATATTAAAAATAAAGTTGAAAATAAACATTTTCATTTCAGTTCAGTTTCAATAGTATTTGCGTTTCCATGGAATATCATTAAATAAATGGCTAAAACTGGCCTCTATTGTGTTCTTGCCACCCCGTATGGGAAAAGGCGTGATGCTGTGTTATGTTATGTGGAGCTTCGGTTTGGCTATTGAAGTAGGTAGTCAATAAATATATGTAGTACATTTTACCGATTGGATTGTCGTCTGTTGTCATCAGAAGAAACAATTAATTTAGTAGAATGGATGTAATAGTATCGAATGACTGCACCCTGGAACGGAGGTATTTGTGTTACAGCGATCGATTCGTTCACTGCCAGCCAATTACCGACGAAACACGATCGAATAATGTTCTCGATACACAATGTATCGATACCACAGAACAGTGCATGTGACAGATGATTAACATAACATCCAATGCTTATTTTGTTTTACGCATTAAATACTGGCCTCGAACGCTTTTAATTTTGAAGATAATAATTATGTATCATTATCTATCTATAAACGAACTACTACTGTCTACTGGGGCGCAGGCTGTTGTCGCTGACTGTTCGCATGCTGGTTGTGTGTAAGAAAGAGCTCGCTGCCTTTCAAAATGGGCCAATACTGCCAAATTCGAGTGAACCTTCTGTTCGTATTATCTCATGTCCCATACCATATACCTACGTACAAACCAATCGCAGATTCACTGCCTATTGACGCAGACTGCTCACTGAGCTGCTCAACGGGATCATCGACAACGCTGCCAATCGTAACTAGGAAATTGGACTCTGAGACAATAATGTGTCGGTTTAGTACCGAGATCATGATTTGAAACGGAGTAAAACTATGAAGCAATTTCGAACACCTAACATTCCTTTGAATGCCTTGATGGTTTTTTAGCGAGGAATTTGATGTATATGGCAGACAATGTAAGTACCTACTTACATGTGAAATTATTTACACGTGGACCGTGAAAGAAATGAATCGACGATTATTTCTTTCCAGCAGATGAGAGCAGAATATAAGGATGTTTCTAGTAGGTATCTCCTAAGACAAAAGATTTCCTACTTTGTTGAAAGGTTACAAACGAATATAAAGCCTGCACACCCAAATACTAATTAAAATTAAACCATTCCCTCCGTCTTTCTTGGAGACTGACATCTTTTGTGCAGATTGCCCAAGACTGTCTGCAAACTCAGTTAAAAATACACCTTTACACTATGAAGTATTTTATTACAAAGGTTGTATTTTATTTAATTTAACCACAGCACATTAGCGGAGGCTGCTGTAATTAAATAACACGGAGCAACGCAGCCCACTGCCGGCGCCGCCATGTTGTAAATTGCTATTTATTAGGCGACCGCATCGCATTTCGTACGCATGACACATGTCCGCGGTGTAGTTAGATGATGCTATTTGTCTCTATTAAATGTAACATGACGTGGGCTGGCGCCTAGAGATGGTTTATTGCGACGGTGGGTGTCATGACAATCCAGCCTTATCTGCGGTTTTTTTATGTTTTCTAGGACCTGAGTGCATTAGACCGACTAGCTAGACCTCAAGTTTACCCCGTTAAATAAGAAAAGCAGACGATCTTTCTTTAGTATATTTTGATTTGCAACATCAAATATCTTTAGAAAGTTTGTTTTTATTATAAACAATCTTATAAAGGCCAACTGCGCGCATGAACACAAACGTAAATACTAAATTCTCTTTTCCCCATCGCTCTTTCTCTCGAGATCTCGTAGCTAAAGTAATTTAGAATTACGACTTTTTTGTTACTTTTTAAAGTCTTTTGTTTTTTCCACCAGCAAATATGAAATGGGTTAAACCTGGGATTAAGACGAAAACGTTAATTAAAAACCAGGTCATAACACAAAAAGGAAGGTTGAATAGCCCGTAAATTATATCCATCACAACACAATGCATGTGGCCATATGCAAGAACGTAGGTAAAGTACAGTTTGCGCCGAGTTTCATAGGCCCAGCAGCCGTAGCATGCCTGCCCACGCGTGAGGGGGGGGGGGGGCGGTGCGGTATCGATATACGGATATCGAGACCTATATTGACAGATTCCCGTACAAAATCACTCGATATAGGTGTAGATATCGTATATCGAATGCGCGATAATCATACTCCAGAGCAGAGCACGCGCTTTACATGTCTCTGTCTCTCACCTTCCGCGACAAAATCTCCCCCCGCGCCCGGCGTGCTGCGGGTGCTGAGCCAGCTGTCACCTCTCTCTTTTGCGAGAAAGAGAGGTCAGAGCTCGCTAAGCATAGCGCGCCCTGTACTATCTATGATTGCTTGTGTTAAATGGCCTAAATACCAATCTAGGAGTTACCAAATATCACTCCAGAATATCCTCAGATAATTTATTCATATTCATATTCATTTATTCATTGCACTCCATAATAACAATAAGATCTTAATATTAGTGGTGGATAATTATGGACCCTGTTGGGCACAAGCAATATTCTATTCTATATAATGTAAGTAATATTCTTATAATCTATTCTTAACCGGTTGGCGCGAGCCATTTTTTTTTATTTTTTTTGTAAAAAAAAAAACTTTAAAATTAGTTTGACACCTCTACTTACTCTATGATCCTCAGAAACAAACGTCTTAAGAACATTTCTATAACGAACGCCTGTTCAAAAAGGCCTGGTTATGGCCTAAGCCCCTCGGTAGGGACATTAATGGGCTAAATTTATTATTTTTTACGCCTTTTCATACAATTCATCACGCCTGAAAAGTTCTGTGAACAGCGAGAGATGCCTAACTAAATAATCGGGCAAGTGCCGTCGCTGGGCTCGACGACCTCAAAAGACCCTCCGCTCAAGAGCTCTTCCCACCACGCCTCCGCTGCATGCCAGAGTTCGTGACTCGTGCACTTTTCAAGTACGCACTGTTTATGCTCCAGTTCCACTTGAAAACTTACCGAACTATCCCGAACGTTGCCGAGCCGAAGGATTCGGTATTCGAAAATTTAAAATCGAGGGCATTTGGAATGGGGTATGAAAAGATGGAGAGTTAAAAATATGGGTTTACGGACAGGCTGCGGGTTAGAAACAACACAGTCTGGATAAAGGTTTCTACATAGATTTCTGTCGACATTCTCCAAATAAATGGCGCTTCTGCCATCTGTACGGGAAAAGGCTTGAAACTTTGTTAGGAAGGTGGATACAACCTATTAATATAACAAGCCTATTGTACAAAATATCCCAACACTTTATGGAATAAAACCTTCACATACTCAGAAATTTACGTAATTGTTATAGATTTATTTTAAAAGCACTTAATTTCGACAGTCCCACCGAAACTGAAACCTATATATACCGATTATTGTATGAACACCCATCATCTCATTTCTGTCATGTGAAGATCGGTTAGACAAGGGTTGTAAAGAGCTCGTTGCAAGTATGCTTGAGCGAAGCACCGCTCTTGTAACGCGTAGCGTCGTAGCTTGCTACGGCATGTAATGCTACGCAGCTTGTGACGCAATGCCTACTACGAGTGCAGTTTGTGAAATAAAGTCAGATTATAATGATATCTGCTGACATCTCATGACCAAGAGTAATTTTTCCAAAAATTTAGAAAATTGTTATAATAGTGCTGTGAATCAAAACGTCATTCAAACTTTCTAGCAACATTTTCCTAAACTTGGCATCGACTGACTAATGTTGAGATCGAGTTCACAATTAATTAAATTAAATGAATTAACACAAAATGAGAAACCACTTTGTTAGGGACATCATTCTGAGCAGCTTTCATTATAAAACCGATTTGATCAGAACTCTTTATTTTCCACTTCTCCATACAAATCAGCTGACCCACTCAGGCCAAAATGTACTGGGAAGTGAAAAATAAAGTTGCTCTGATCAAAGCGGTTTCATAATGAAAGTTGCTCAGAATGATGTTTCTCAAACTAGTTTTTCATTATGCGTTAATTCATTCACACGTTGTATATGATGTTTTTTTTTTGTAAATAAGTATTTGAAATGCCAATTCAATATTGAATATTGAACACGTCATTAACTCGAACGCTTCGATCGGGCCACCACAATACGATTCAATAAGAAACAATATACTCTATTAATATCTTTTCACTTACGTGCAAACCTGTACGAAGAAAGTCCGGCGGGTCAACTAACCTGAAATTTACTTCAATTTACTTTAATAATGGGAAATTATACACCAAATGTAAATTTCCTACTACCTATAAAGCAAATATTTCCATGAAAATTTATAGCTGATTCACATCCGGCGTTGTTGTTATTTCAGTTGACTGACTGTGTTGAAGTGGGATAAATGAAACTATGTTACACACTTGATTGGGCAAATATTTCATCAACTCCGCAGGACTGGGGGAAATCATTATGAGCCTGATAACCTTCTTCTTTGCTTTATCGGAGGCTCCGAGTGAATTTGATAGAAATTGGATTTCCGCTTTGCTCAATATGGCGGAAATATTGCTTGTATCATAATTTCTTCATGTTGGATTTGCGTTAGCTATTTTAATATATACGATTTTAATACGTATGTGCCTATTCGATAAATATCTTACAGCCTTATGTAATGGATGAAAATCGATGACAGGGCGCTTAATCATCGTTTGACATAATTATATTCTTTCCTTTAGATTTTATTGCCCTTACATTCGTAAAAGTCTGGACCAATGTGCTGTACTTGCATACAATATAATACTAAGATAAACCAAAGTGAGGATGACTAGACAACGAGTAGTTAACCATTCCTGTAGTGAATCTCCTGTATCTTTTCACATCATATTCTCTTTCTGCAAGCTCAACTGCTCGACGAAGCATAAGTAAATATTCTTAATTTAACTTCCGCGCAGCGTCAGCTACTTCTTATTTGTTTATCCAAAGGGTGCCGGATTTTGTAATTTACCAGGGTGTTTGACTATTGGCACTGCTGTGACTGTGTCAACATGGCTGCCGTTCCAAACGGTTTGGAAGCAGATTTCCAGATCCAGTGCTTATTCCCTCCGTCTCTCTGAATTATAGAATAATATTTTTTCCACTAAACCTGCAGTGTAGTATCCTTTTGACGATTCGGCCATTAGCCGATAACTATACCCTTATACCTATACATCCTTATACCTTTAAATATTTACTAGAATGCAATAGTCAATTGGAACAGTTCTCTTCCGAAAATTCTGTAAAACAACTCCGTGTGGTGTGACTATCGGTATTTACACTCACACGCAAACAAATCTCAACTATACGAGGACGGCTGTTTACACTACTGTGAGAAGAGAAACCCATGTTTTATTCGACCGTTATTTTTGCTTTCAAATTTCAACTTCCCACAGTCAAAAGTTATATCATTTTTCTGTTATGTTATTTGTATAGTGTATCGCGTGTGTGCCGCTGGCTGCCGGCTAATCGTAACATGTGGGGAGATTTACTGACCCTGGGGAGGCATCATTGGACATGAGCTTTGAGCCCCTACAATCGGTGCGCTGTCCAATGGCTATCTATGCGTGTGCGACGCACGTGTAATGCGACCTCTACTCTACACGGATAAAAACAATTCATTCGTATAGTTATGTTGTTTAATTATGAGTTAATGTATTGTCAACACATTAATGAAATGCACGACGTACTTATTTGTTTTTTAGCAATCAAAATCAAACAAACTTATCTATGCTCTTTTCCATTTGGGGTGGCAAAGGCAGTCGTGGGAGAAATAAATTTGTTTTATGTTAATACGATAAAAAAATAAAATTCTCCATGTCCAATTTCAAATTGAAACAACGATTGACAAAATCTAATACATCAATCACTCTTGAAAAACTTCAGCTACAGAACAGGAAATAAGCAAGTTATACCAGAGCGTTGACAAAGATAAAGATAAAGAGCATATTATGACGCATATTATTAGACACGTAGGTATGTAAAGAAAGGGTATTTTCGTAAGCTATTCAGACAAATATGTCGGTCGCATAACTGTCCCAATTATTTAGTGCAATTTCCATGGCTCAGATTATTGATAATCGCCCTCGCAGCATTCTCTAACCCGAAGGTTGATCACAAATAGGAGCAATTTACCCACATAAAGTGGACCTCCTATAACAATCATAATGTACATTTACTCGCAACCCTTTCGGCTTAACAACTCCGCACCATTCCGCTGTTATTTGCAGTTGCTCGGAAAGTGTCGGCACTTTGAAATATTGCGTCTGTAAAATAAAAAGTTTATTTTGTTGTGTTATGTGTGTTTTGCACGATTCTGCATGAAAATTGTCTATTATAGGAGGTCTTCGCTGCATTGACACGAAGATGTCAACAACCTGATAAAAATACAAACGACAGGTATAGTGAAATAAATATACTCATGTATGTACCTACCGTATGTACAAGTGAACGAAGCGGCACCGTACTGAACGTGCAGACTCTGTGAATTGATATATAACTAAAGGAGAAAGGCAGCAAAGTTTGATTTAAATTGTAGGGTATGTCACATGTTGCAAAGTAAGCAGTATCACCTGCGTGTGATCGCAGCTAGCGCCTTCTTCTTCTTTCTTCGTAATTTCTAGTTTTGACAAAGGCATTTAGTAAAAACTAGTTTTAAGTAGTGAAAACGCGTTCTAAATAAAAACGGGTTATAATATAGCTGTGACATTCACATTAGAATTATAGGTAATAATATCATAACCTAATTAACATATACCTCTTGTGTGTGTATGCCTTATTTAATATGAAAGAGCCATGGAGCTGAAGCTTAGTGATTCCATTATGCTTTCTGTGAACTTGTGAATACGCTTTATTACAATTTATGATACGACATAATGACTGCCGATGTCAAATACGTACGACTGACGACATAAAGCCTCTGATGAGAAGAATTTGCACTAAAGTTTGTAGAACTTTTGCCGCGCAAATGACGCAAGTTGAACGCTCGCCTGATGTTTCAAATTAACGTCGCACATGAAAATACGAGCATCCCAGCTCAACCTCGCATCACGTACAAATACGAGCATCCCAGCTCAACCTCGCATCACGTACAAATTTTAATATCAACGCTCACTCACTTATAAAAATATGAAAGTTTCACATCCGAAGCGATGCACCAGCTATACCATATTTTCACACTGTAATATTACACCGCAAGCAACAGTTCAATTTGAATAGACTTACCGTAAAATATCAAACCTCAATTTTCATGCCGCATTGGATCGTAACCTCAAGGTTTCCGTCTATTCAAGGATATGAAACTGTCAAACGTCCATTCATATTTAAATTGTTCCGCAATAACTCATGATAATATGGAGGGGCTATAAAAATATCAAATACAGGCAGGGCCGGCCGGAAACCTTGGGTTCCAGCGAAACGAGGAAGCTAGTGGGAATGTCACCAGCTAATAATAAAGTATAGCTTCAGATTTTGGTTTGCTGGAAGAAATCTCTTTTTAGAGATAAGCTTGCTAACATTTGTTTTCATTTAATGTACTTAACTTTACTGTTTTAATAATTGTGTGCAATAAAGAATTAAGAATTGAGATCGTGGTCGTGGTTGAGATTGAGATACTAAAGTGTGTATCATTTGTTTTGGTAAATAAATACTTTTAAATTATTCCACTTGTATGACTATTGAATATATCTCTGACTTCTTTCCTGAGTTGGTACGAGAGTGGTTATTGATTTGAGAGTCTCGATTACATCTAAGACAAGAGAATGGCGTATGAATAGCTACGTAGTTGTAAGAAATGACTAAAAGTGAAAACAATTTTCGATTCGTTCTATGACATCGTCGTGGCGTGCCCTATCTGGCTTGTTTATCTGGTGAACCTGTGTGTCATATAACTATTTTATTTATCACTTTTCAACCGTATCTGTCATCTATAAACAACTTACACAAACGTAGATGTACGGATGTGTCATGCATGTTGACCGCAATTCCATCATCAAAATAAGGGTCAGTCGTCGTCGTCTATTAAAATTCATACTACAATATGTAAGCGAGCGACCTTTTCCTCTGTACGAATATGAAATTATGTAATGATAATAATATCTAGATGGGGTAAAATGAAAGTATACCTCCTTTACATTTATTCATCGTTAATGCTGTTTATTGCGCCATGGTAGGTGACGAAGCGAAGGTTTATTTTGGTCCTAACTACTCTTTATTGTAGGGTAGGCGCAAAAGTATGTAGTCTCTAAAGTTAATTTATAACAGACATCTGACATCACGGCTTTGATTACTTGTACATAATGTTTTATAGTTACGTCAATCTACATAAATAGAACTGAGTTGTAATCGTATGAAAACTGCGCTGTGATTGATTTTCTCTAAGTATTTAATTTTCCTAGTCAATGCTTTGTATCAATATTTAAAGCCCGACACGCCCTGAGTAAAGTTTAGTTAGTTTCAGAGTTAAAATGGTGATCAAAAAGCTATTAAACGCTCGTGGCTTGACCTTGTCAAGGGTTTTACTGTGCTGTGCTTAATGGGCACTAATAACCGGCCAAGTGCGAGTCGGACTCGCACACGAAGGGTCCCGTACTATTATCTATAAATAACCGGCCAAGTGCGAGTCGGACTCGTGCACGAAGGGTTCCGTACCATTATCTATAAAAAACCGCAAAAAAATCACGAGGCACACCGGCCGTAGATACCTATTCAGCGGAGTGACACCACCTACTATTACTCGACTGACAATATTTAGTTTCTTCCTAGATTAGATGGCATGTTGTACCTACTCGTTTAGTACATGACAGGGCTGTGGATAGAACAAAATAGTAGCGTAAACAAGAGATTATTTTAATCGAACGTTATAGCACAAGCGTGAAAACGATTATGTGAATAGTTGAGTAAAAATGTTTTGCACAACTGAGTATGAATGCTGAATGTATTTTAGAATATATAGGCGTCAAAACCTGTTTCAAAATCGGTCAAAAGGGTTCCAAGAAAAAACACGTTTTTAATAAAATGTTAATTGCGTATAATTTATTATTTATTGACTGTAACATAACATAACATAGCGTTACGCCTTTTCCCATACGGGGTGGCAGAGGCACCATTGTGCCCAATTTCAGCCAGTGATTCAATATTCCATTTTGCGTGACTGTCAGTAATACTGTAATAAATTGAGTCGAAAATGCATTCGCCCTAGAAAGAAACCTAACGGTATCTGTTTACCTATCTGGCTTTCAGCTTCATACAGCTTACGGCGCAAGAGCCGCAATATAAACAAAATAAACATTTTGTTAAAAATAACTCTATTCCCACCGACGACGGACAGACAGACAGACGACGGACGGATGGCGGAAGCTTAGTTATAAAATCCTGTTTTCGGTTGCGGAACCTTAAAAACGCGTACATTTATTTCTTAATCACCTACCAAACAAATTATGTTTTGGAGTAGATAGTCCAAAAAGCCGTCTCGTTGCCTATTTAAGAGTAATATAGACGGAGGTATTTGGCGGGTGCCCTCTTTGAATTTGAATTTCGCCGGCACATTACGCGGAATGACCGGCTATAAAGACTTCAAACGCAGCCTAATCGTGGCTTCCGTACCGACCCTTCATGGCAGGAAGAAGGGACGCGAGTATCTGCCAAGCGGCGTTGTGCCTCTTCCACACAATATTCATTATAGAGCCATTTAGCCTGTTATAGTACTCCGAAGTGCTTATTAAAGCGTGTCCAACACATGCAATGAACAGTCCTGTGTTCATGTCGGCCTGTGCCGCTGTTGTTTGTTATCGGCGTCGACGACGCGTAATAACACCGAAGGTGATTTTCTTTGTGATATATTTTTCTTTCATCTCGGTTCGTTTGCGATAGTGTTGTTATTGCATAATGGAGCGTGCTCTGATGCTACAGATTTTTTAAACAATTTCTCCCGTCGTGTCGCCTGGTTAGTAGGTAGCTTGCGAAGTAATAGATTTTGTCGCCTGCCGCGCGACAATTTGTTGTTTGTTGCTTTTCGTTTTATAGTTTGCGATATTCATTGAATCTTTAAATTTTTCGAGTAAACGCCTGAAAATGTTAGTCTTTACGGAAATCATGTTTTTCTACCGCGATCGCTCTTTTTAGGGTTCCTTACCCGAAGGGTGCCAAATGGGACCCTATTACTAACCTTCCGCTGTCCGTCTGTCCGTCTGTCACCAGGCTGTCTCATGAACCGTGGTGGTAGCTAGACAGTTGAAATTTTCACAGATGATGTATTTCTGTTGCCGCTATAACAACAAATACTAAAAACAGATTATAATAAATATTAAAGGGGGCTTCCGGCAACAGACAAGATTTTTTTGCCGTTTTTATAGGTAATGGTACGGATCCCTTCGTGCGCGAGTTCGACTCGCAATTTGCAGGTTATTTATTTCATCTTGTTATTGTCTGCTTTTGTAATAGCGCTATTGTCCTCGAAAAGAGCAGAGAGATGAGAGGGAAGTAATTGTTGTTCAGTAAGAGTGACAGATAAAAAAGTAAAAAAATAGAAGATTCTTCAATGGATGTCATTAAACTTCGCTTCAGGTATACAGCTTTTCAATAATCTTTTGTCGCGCGATGACACAGGTGGATGGAAGTAACTCTTTGACCAATGAGGAATGAGAGATCGGTGTTGATGACAGGTTCGTTGCATTAAGTTGCTAGAAGTAGAAGTGGCGCCCCCATGTAAACGTCACTCATCAGCCAAAGATCTTTAGAAGACTGTACTTAGATATTTATGGATATGGTGGTAGCCCCGCCGCCGATTGACAAACACAGACAGCTTGAAAGTTCCATATATTCGATAGAGATATTTGTTACCGAGTTGTTACCCAACCGATCCGTAGTCACGATTTACGAGTACCTCACCCCAGTGTGACTACGGATAATTTTTTACTTATTTATTTCACTATAAGTAGGTATATAATGTTACTCTTAGGCTGGATTTCACCAACAAAAAGTTATACGAGAATAAATATCCCGGGGATGACCTGTATGACAATGACAGTTCAAAATGAGGTGATCTGATCTGGGTTACACTAGTGTCTATGAAAAAGTAGAAGATACTCTAGAGTAAAAGTTACTCTTTCGTTGGTAAAATCCAGCCTTATTGTTAATTTACACGTGATTTACACAGATAATCCTCATTAACAGGATCGTTTTAACGGATCCTGTAAAACGTATTACGTTAACGTGTGTGCACTCGCTCCTACAACTTACATTCGCCATCGCCAATAAAAACGGCCCTGTTTTTTAACCGACTTCCCAAAGGAGGAGGTTTACAATTCGTCCGGATATTTGTTTTTTATTTTTTTTTTATTTTTTATGTATGTTCCCCGATAGCGCCTAGACGGATGGACCGATTTGGAAAATTATTTTTTTGTTTGAAAGGGTTTACCTTCCCATTGGTCCCATTGACACCAGGTCAAGATCTGATGATGGGATCCTGGAGAAATCGAGGGAACTCTTCAAATATTATAGGCAGACCTATAGTGATTTTTGTGTTTTTCATAATAACTCGTGCAAATGCACATGGTAAGCATAATATTGTGATGCGGAACTGCTCATGAAGACCACGTATGGCCACCAGATCTGCTCAATACTAGGTACAAATACAATGCGTGGCTGGCGGGCAGGCAACGCATAGCCTTAGCCTAAGCCGGTGGACCTAGAGCCATGAAACTTTGTACAGAGGTTCCTTAGTAGCGTGGGGTAGCACTGTGTTGGGATTTGACAAAATTAATTCCCCAAAGGGGGGGGGGGGGGGGGGTAAGGGGTTACAGTTTGTAACTCAATCTAATCAAATAGGGTTTGTTGAAGTCGGTTTTTTCTAAAGTTTACTTTTTGTTTCAATTATTACGGAATCAGGAATCATGTCTCATACTACTACAAACGCCATCGCCGAATAAAAACACAGCAGAGCGTCACGCCTTTTCCCAAACGAGGTGGCAGAGGCACCACTGTGCCCGCTTTCAGCCAGTGATTCAATAGGTACTCCATTTTGCGTGACAGGGGGCTAGCCCATCGCCACAGATATTGAAGGTTTCCTCGATGTTTTTTTTTCATCACCGTCAGAGTGTCCGTATAACGTACTATGATAAATAACGAATAAAAACTTTATCGATAAAACGCTTCTGTAAAACGGACTGCTTTGTGGTTCCACCCTCCACCTATGTCTAAAAACATAAATGTTTATGATTTCATAATTTTTCCTTGACTTTATGACTTTATACTTTATTGCACAGAAAACATAAAACAGACACTTAATATTGAAAAAAAAAACATGTACAAAGGCAAGCTTATCTCTAATAAGAGATCTCTTCCAGCAAACCTAGGATAATTTCATAATTTATTGCACACAAACATTAAAAAATACAGGACATAGATGATATTAATATTGTTATTGTTATATGATGATGATGATGCTTATGATGATACTCTGTCATACGCCTTGACGCACATTACCATTTTGCGGGGCTTGTTTATCGGGGCCGCTATAGTTATCTACTTACGCTAAGATATACAGAACAGAGTGTGGTGTAGTAAATTTTTAAAGGACTATTGACGACGACGCAAATGATACGATATCGGCCGACAGTATGATATGGAGAAGAGACAAAGGTTTACAGTTCGGATGACATTGGTTTCATAGTGAAAACTGTTCAAGATGATGTCCCTAACTACCTTTTAAAATTTGACTACGCTTTTCTGTTCTCTCAACAGACATACTAATAAGGACAACAATTTATAGTCCAAATCCAGATTCTCCCTCTTACCGCAGGCACGTTCATTCCGAGGTCATCCTTTGTCACCAAATTAAACAAAGTTAGCAAAAAATTAGGCTGAGTTTTAATTCAGACCTTTCAACAACACAACTCGAATTCGCTGGCGCGCTCAATGCCACAAGGAAAAGATAACTTTAGAAATTGGAACGTTTGTACACGGTGTCTCTTTCCTAATTAATAAAATAGCTTTTTGCTCATAAAAATATCGGTTAACCAATATTGTGTAAAGGAAGATTCTTTCAGCTCAAGATTTCAACTGTTATCTGGCAGAGATGTATATTTTATTAACAATTATTAGAATGAGTAGATTTATTTAAAACATCATACATGCTGATTTTATTTAATTTATTTATGTTTAATTTGTAAGGTATCCACTTTTATTTCGTGCTAACCATTATTTTTATTTAATCATAAAACATTATATCGCCTTTGTATCGTCGATCCGAGAAGGCTGGGATTGATGAATGTTTGAAATGCCATAAAATTACCCTGAAAATGTATCTTTTGATTGGAACACGTGGAATATTTCAAGCACTTTTAATCAATTAAATATTAGTGGCGGTGAAGCCAAAATCACTTTTTGCATTTTAGCGGACACTACCTGATACTGAATATGAGACGCAAAAAGCCATTATTAATTGGGTCAATTCACCAGCCTCAATAAACTGAAATTAAGTTATTGCAAATTAATTGGATTGTATCAGATTTTCCTGAACATGAATTTCCAATCAAATGTTAATTTGATCCATGGAAATCTTACTATCCAAATTAATTCCAAGCGTCCAGATCGAATATTGACCGCAGCACGGAATATGCTTAGAATAGATTTTCTACCTGGAATCTCTGACTGGAAGCCTGGAGTAAAGCCTATACGACTACGTCACCGAGGTGTTAATCCGAACTCAAAGCGAACGGCACAGCTTTCTATACCTACATTACTATAGTAGGGCTATTTGAATAAGCAATGATGCACGTATTGTAACGTTATTTATTTCGAAATACGTTTCTTCATTTATAGGTTCGCAAGGAGGCCGAATACGTCGCCCGCACTCAGAAAGGAATAATTATTTTTCGTCTAATGTTTCCTCCTTCTTTTGTTTTTTTCCACATAGGTTATTGAATTCATGGACGTAAGTGGTTTTTAGCGTAAAGTTAGCCATTCGCTGTAAATTTATTAACTGTGGATGCTCCCTGCAGTTTATTATTGTAAATAGTTGTACATTTGTACCGGTACCGTGTGACGTGAACCCTCACTTTTGGGTAAGTGTGAGCAAGCGTTCTCTATTGTAACATTTGATTTGTACAATCCTGTATCATAGATGTTTTCTGCCGTTACTGATCACGTATCGCCACAACCAAGCGGATAACTTTGGTAGAGGAAAACTTTGGCGATATTGTGGCTAAAACGAGTGACTTTTTCCAGGGTCCAAGTTCCGGACCACAAATCGGACAATTCTTCCTCGGACCCAGCCCCTTCTTGCTGAAGTGACTACTCCGACTTGGAGCCAGGACACGATCTTCATCTCTACCGTCAGCCTACACGAGCCATCCAGCCGTCTCGACCCTGAAGCCTCGTCAGCCGTCTCGGGCCTTAGCCTTACCTACGCCTACAGCTAACCGACAGTGATCGTCTGTATAGGGGCCTGACTTTTGAGGGTACGACCCACACCCGCTTTTGTAAATATAAATATTTTTGTAAATTTTCTTGTAAATAACATTGTTGTAAATATTTGTAATGACCGCTGAGTCGTAAATCTTAGATTTATCTTTGCGACTCTAAACGTATACTTGTAAATATTGCCTTTTGTAAATATAACTATTTTTGTAAATATCTATATCTATCTATCCATCTATTCTAACTTTCATTTTATTAGTAACGTATAAGAAAGGTATATAAGAAATCTCAGTCGCGACAGTATTGCAACGTGCTCAATCTTGCCAATCTCGTTATATCCGTCTGCGCGTCATTGCGGTTAGTTGGTCATTGGGTTGGGAATCTCAAGACATTAGTCATCACAACTCACACACCTATGACATACATGCACAGGATTGTACGAGTATCAACGAATAGATGTACTTTTGGTATAGCTGTGATTTATTTAAAAAAAAAGAGTAATAGTAATCACGTAATCGAGCAAAAGCGTTGATAAATAAATATTTTCGGATCGTTCGCACTGAAAATGGATCAGCAACAAAATCTGCTTGGATTAGTGAACTTTTTTTCAATTATTAATTAAACTCTGTGAAGGATTATGTATCAAAGGCCGCCCAGCCCATTAGCGTCGCCTGGGCGGGCGGCATGGCGGACCGCTGGGCGGCGCGAGCGTCGTGTTAAAATAATGCGATTTAAAGCACGGAATTACAAAGTATTTATCTTGAGTTCGGTAACTGTTTACATAATAATATCTATAATTGAAACAAAAAGTAAAACTAAAAAAAAACGTAATTTCGTCAAATCCCATCTCAGTGCTACCCTACGCTACATAAGGAACTCCTTTCATGGCTCTAGGTCTACCATTTTAGGCTATGCGTCGCCCATTAGCCACGCATAGAGATTGTATTTAATTTTGTACCTGGTATTGAGAATTTTTTTCTTCATCATCAGTTCCGCATCACAGTATTATGCTTACCATAAGTAAATGCACGAGTTATTTATTTATTTATTTTATTTTATTTGGGACATCAACAGCACATAGACAAACAAATTACAAAGAGCAAAGATACAGAATGAAAGCCAATAACAGATATCCACAAAAAATACAAGAAATAAATTAAGATCGAGAAACTTAAACAGATAGACAAGTGGACAAATATTAAATAAGTATTCTTATATGAACGTGTGTTCATGGACAATTTTGTTATACAATAGGTCTGCCTATAATATTTGAAGAGTTCTCTCGATTTCTCCAGGATCGCATCATCTGATCCTGACCTGGTGTCAATGGGACCAATTGGAAATTAAACCCTTTCAAACAAAAAAATAATTTTCCAAATCAGTCAATCCGTCTAGGCGCAATCGGTGTACATACAAAAAAGTAATTATCCCGACGAATTGTAAACCTCCTTCTTTTGTGCCATTTACCATACTGGCTGTCAGAGGCACAATTGTACTCACATAAAGCCGTTCATATGGTGTAACTGTAAATTCAATTGTTTCTGCTCGTTTAATAATTCCTTAACTAAACGAAAACTCAATTATCCTGAGAGAAATGCATAATTAAAACTTCTATAAGTTGCATTGACGTAAAGAAAGTTAAGACGCTAAGACTAAGCAAAAAACACGTTATCTGTTCCTCGCTGCGAACTCGGAAGCAGATTAAGTAAAACGTTAGGAGCGACCGGGCGCGTAACTAAGTTCCTTCGCCCGCCAACATTTCCGCCCTGCCGCGACACAGGCGGCTCAGAGCTGCATCTTCACGGAGTCGGCTCATTTATTTTATGCTAATAAGTCGGTGCTTAACCGCGGAGCAGTCAGCAGTTCTTAGGAGGACGCTGCACTAGTTATCCTGGAGGAGTTGCAGGATGCAGGCTAGGTCGGGCGGATGGCGGTCGCCGGGCTGGCGTAGGGCGGGCGGCATGGCGCGGGCGGCGCCAGTGCGGGCCAGGTCGTCGCCGGGAGAGGTCGCCCCCGCTTCGTCGCGCACCCCTTACCGCCCCGCCACCTCGCGGCTCTACACATGTTAATTTAATTAAGTGTCGCGCGAACAGAGAACTGAACAGAAATTGGGATGTTGACGTGAAGTCCCGTTCGTGCACGGCAACTGGTATGCAATAGACGCATGATTAGAATAAGCAAATAGAAAAAGACCGCTAGTTTTTTTTAAGTAAACTGCTGGGTGCTTTGTTTTTTTTTATAAAAAAAATATTGCGCGGGAAACTTTTTTCGTGCACCTGCTTGGTTTTAGAATTCGCTTTAGATGTTGTTTGTGCTTTCTATCGTTATTAGAAAATCTTTTCCATCTTTCATCATCATATTCACATTTTGCTTTGCAGTATCATGTGCATTGAAGTATTTACGTATACTTTTATAACAATAATGGTATGAGAAGGTACTTGAGCAGCCACATAATTCGAGAATATGTGAGAGAATGTGTTTTTATAACAATCTGCTATGAAAAAATCAAACATCCATTCAGAACCAAAAGACAAGAATGTCAGTACCCGCGCAACAATTTCTCGCTTATGAAACGACTATCCAAAGCATGCACAATTTTTCCGCTATTGTCCTAAATCGGTTTTTTGTCCACCACTTTTGATACCAACTGTGATCACTTCTACTTGAAAAATGCTTCTTTTCTAACGTAACATATCTTCACACCACCGTCACGTGTAAGCTTTTCTGCATTGAAATATGGGCGTGCATGCGCCGTGCACATTAAGATCGGTTACGCTTTTGAATTTGACTTTTCCACATGGAAATTGAGTATTGTCATGAAACAACTCTACTTAGGACCGTTTTCAGGTTATTAGGTTATCACAACTGCTTTTTCTTTCACGAGTGTTTATAAGCTTGTAAAAAAGACAGAGTATCAATGAATAGATTTTCGTTCAGTGAACTGAAAAGAGCGCTTTTATCTGTGTCATTAACTCAATTAGAACAGAGTTTAACGGCTTAACTACTAACATGCAACGTTAAACTATCCGAATTCAGGTCCAGCGGCCAGCATTCATTAATTAGCTGATTAGTAAAATCTGTTTGCAAACATGAGGTACCTAGTTCAGTTTATCAGGCGGTTTAATGCAATCGTGAGTTTGATACCAAGAATTTCGATTACAGCTACTCTACAGGCACCACACACATTAGTAGTTCGTTTTGCGCGCAGAATATATTTGATATACGCAAGATATTGTAACGCCCGCCTGTTGGTGACTGAACCTCTACTACGAATACTTTAAGTTTAACCCCTTCACTCTCAGAAGCACACCGCTCGAACGACCGAACAATGCCGAACTATTTTTATATAAGATGTGTCGGCGAAGCGAATGAACAGCTGTGTCTAGGAGGAGTTAGCTATTTTTGAGGTCCTGCCACTCCAACATCAACTTCTTATTAACTTCTATGAGAGAGTTCCTCTATTTGAAAAGTTTACAGGAAACCCCAAATCTTTGAAGACTGTTCGTGACTTATGTCTGAATAGTTAGTACGTTCTCACTAGAGAGGGATGTACTTATACATGTAGTAATTTATAAAATCTTGAATGAGACATTATAAATATTATTTTGAATCTAAATATTCTGTAACTGGGTTACATTGATACATTACAATATTTTATTGGAATTCCTTTTAAATCTTCGTAATTTATGGAAAAGTGACAGTCTTTCCATACCTTAATGTCACATAGCTGCGCCGGTTTGGCTGTGTGGTTACTGTTCTAGGTACTGAATTAGCACACGGCGGATTCTTTGCGGGAGCATATTAACCTCAAGTTATACGTATGTTAATATAATTAAGTATACGTGGTGTATGGTCTTGCGCTAAAGACTGCATGCACCTTACAAGACGAGTCCTTTGAGTTCATGCACCCGCTGTCTGTCGCATTATAGAATACTATATTGTTTTACCACACAATTTGTAGACGGTGAACAACCTTGTACAACTGTATAAGGCAGGTATCTCGGTACGTAATTGGTACTAAAGAAGAGGAAAATGTGTTTCTTTGCTGAGATTGGTGCAATTAATTTAGCAGCAGTGGTTATCACTGGGATATGTACAATGCAAAGTAATAAATAATAAAAAATAACAATTATCTGCGTGAATGGGATTTTTGTTGATTTATTATTGAAAGGATTATGATAAAGATTACATATAGTTGAGGATGGATTGATTTATATCAACTCGCGCTCATTCATTCACCAATATACATAGATTTTCCAAAGATTAAACGCAAGGTGTACTCACGGTGTACTCGTTCGTTTCGCGATTGCAAAATAGGATCAACGTCATCGTCATCGTTTTAAACAAAGAGTTTCATTGATGTTACTTCAAAAATATTTTTCTATAACTTTTTTTGACACTGCATGTGACTTCTGTCTACGGCATGTGAGGGTGTCGACCGGCGAATGGCGAATGCGAATAGTATCCCTATTCAGATCGAAAACGGAAATAATAAATATCCTGGTTTCCGCTCATATGAATCAAACTCTTTACTCATGTTTACTAACTTACAATTAGGCTGGGCTGGCCTCACGTTCGCTCGAAACCTGACCGTAAGCTGAATCCAGATCCGTAATTCAGGAATAAGGCTTCACACTTTTCTTAAAAAATAGTGATGCTATTTTTCAATGAGAGATATAAGAACGAAGTGTCATACATTTTAGACAAACAGTGGTTCTATTTTATTGTTATTAATCATGGAAATAAATTATAGTGCTTTACTCGAGACAGAAAACAAGTGACAGAATTTTTTGCATAGATATTTCGGTGTATCATAAATTCCGGATCTCATTCAGTTAAATAGCCAGAAATAGAGAGAGAGAGAGAGAGAGAGAGAGAGAGAGAGAGGGAGATTCCGAACATGTGAGGCCAGCGTGAGTTGAGTGTAGTTGTTGTTGGTTTGTTGGTGGACTCTGTGGCTCGAAACCAGAAATCCGGCTTTATAAGGCAACAAAGACCCTAACTGTAAATATTTTTTGAACTGGCATCTAACATGAAGTCCCTCTCTCGCCAACGAAATTTTGAATACAGAGCCACCACGACTAGAGGATACGCGCGGTGATAGAGAAGTCAAAATAATTTGATGGTTAGCCATTTTGTAGTCAATGTTCTTGCTGGCAATACCAATGAACGACTCGCACGCCACCCTTCAGGTGTATAGTTATCCTAGACACAGTCTACTAAGCCACTATGAAAACGTTACCTTGAATGAAACTATTTGCTGTTCAGTTGGCGTAGATGGCGGCGCCTCGCTCCATTCTCTAGCTAACGTGGTGGCACTGTAACTGTAATGAAATGAATGACGAATTTGAAAACTCTGAAGTTAAAAAAGACCATTGTCGCCAAAAAAATGCTGCCGTGAAAGAGGACAGCAAACTGGCCAAATCCACGCGAATCATTTGGCTCTGTACTTTGCCCGCTTGGAGTGATTTCACGCCTTATAAAACACTGGGCAGTCGTTCGCTTTTGCAATATCTATCGTTTAATACGCCGCGTTTAAACATATCAACCAAATGCGGTCATACACGTAGATACGTATGTATGTATATTTAAGAGTTTCGATAATAAAGCTGGCTCAGTGCGTGCATGCTCTCATATTACGAAGAATTTATATCCCTGTAGATAGATACCAGAGTTCCTTATTGTACCGTAAACGTAAAAAGGGTTTTGTATCCATTTTCGGGTTTACCATTAATTGCTTGGACTGCATAAATTATGAATTTGGATTTTCCTATATCGAACAGAAATGGATGTTATTTATACATATATTATATGGATCTAATGTCATACCCCCCCCCCGATGGGAAATAAATAACGTATTGAATTTAGACTTGAGGTAATAAATTACAGATGATAGCATACTACAAGTATACGGGACAATTTAAGTATACTTCTGCGATACATCAATCACGCGAGTACCTATTCTGTTTGTAAGATATCCCGTGAATCATTTTTCGTTAAACCATTTATGTAGGTCTGTACTTTGTACAGACGCTTACATTGCTTCCCCCTATAGCGGCAACAGAAATACATCATCTGTGAAAATTTCAACTGTCTAGCTACCACGGTTCATGAGATACAGCCTGGTGACTGACAGACAGACGGACAGCGAAGTCTCAGTAATAGGGTCCCCTTTGGCACCCTTCGGGTTCGGAACCCTAATTAATAACAAAAGAAATTAAATATTAAGGGGGGCTCCCATACAACTAACGTGTTTTTTTTATGCGGATTTTTAGTTAATGGTATATTAGTAGCCCTTCGTGCGCGAGTCCGACTCGCACTTGGCCGTTTTTTTTTCTGGTAAACTTCCAATAAATACATTCATAAAGTGCCTCTTTTATCAAAATAGTAATCTACTATTAGACAAAATGAAATGATTTATGACAACCAATATGTTTATAGTTTTGGCACTGAATTAGAAATCTGAGTATAGCGTTTGGATGAGTCAAGACTCGACATTAGGACAAGATACAGTATTCCAATGATCTTTGATGAGTGACGTTAACAGGGGGGAGCCATCTCTACGCAACATAATGCAATGAACACGTCATCAACACAGTTCTTTCATTCTTCATTGGCCATCATGCGTTAGTTCCACATGTTAACCGAATCCTCGAATTTCCCCTCCCTTTATACAACCTACTTCCGTGTTCTAAAGAAAGAAAAGTCCTCAATAGTCAGTAAAAATGTCGAACCTTCGCACTAACAGCGGGAAAACACAGTGTTTATTACTTCACGAACGTAATCCCATTGTTTACCTTTGAACGCAACATAAAGGAGGGGCCATTGTTCCCTTTTAGTTGTCGTTTTAGTTCCTTGAAAGAATCCCGCGTTGCTGGAATCGGGTAACAAATATATTTTGTAAGTGTATGGTACTGCTTGAGTACAATTAGGATTAAACGCCAGTGCGGTTCCTCTGGAAACATCTGCATATTATCCGTAAGTTATGGTAGGTACTTACTTAAAGCGGGTTGGGTTGGCAGCTTTGCTCATCACAAGCGCTGCAAGCATAATTATGTATCTTGCGATTGTGCGCTTGGTACGTCTTCGTGTGTTACCGACCAAACATATGTTAGGCAGAGTTGCATATATTAAAGATAAATATTGTCAAATTAATCTCTGGGCTTAAATCATTAAAATGGCTCTACCGGTTTATAGTACCGTAGTATAGATCGGTTTAAAGTTGTCCAACGAACTTTTGGAGTGACATTTACAGGAGGGCGTCACTTCTACGCAACTTAATGCTATAACGTGTCAAATGCTTTAGTTTCTGCTTTCTGCCTGTCACCCACGCCCAAAGATCGTTGGACAGCTAATGCTGTAATTCATGTTGGGGTTTATTTTTCTCATTTGATAGTCATAAATCATTCAAACTCCTTCGTTATCGATATTGAGGTTATAATACATACCTTCAACTTCTTTGATGATTATCTTTCACGAAAAGCCCTTCCGCTCGTTCTCCTGGCTGCAAGAGTAAAATATTTGACATTATAAAATTAGGGGAAGCTAAGCTTTCATCCCTTGCAATCTTGCAATAGATATTTTTAGACGTCTTGGTGTCACCTGTCACGCACCCTATGGGGGGTGTCTTTAGTATAGTATAAGGGCTGACCGGGAACTATGAGAATACCCTGAGAGAATACCACAAACAGCGCTGCGAAACCGCGCCACGTGTAGCTAGTTTAATCAATGTCTTATCAATTAATCGTAGTTAGACCTTAAGCAAGTTTCAAATTGATGAAGCTGGCCATTTTGCGGCAAAGGCATATCAATTTCCGCATCCCATGCCTCACAAAGGGCTTAAAACGGTCGTGTTATCACGTCCAGTTGAAGATAGAACTTGTATATAGTTTCCACTATCGAGTGATTGATAAGGGTATGGCGGGAACAGAGTTGGCAGGACGGGCTTGGTCACGTGCCGAAGGCATCGGCGCACGTGAATCCTGATACAGAAAGAGATACATCTCTTTGAATGTTACCCAACAATTTCTCAACATCTGCTGCAACGTTGGCAGGAATTTCGATCTGGCGCGATGACGGTGCTCTTCGTTTTCATATCCAGATTTCTTTATAAATCGAACTTTTTACAAGTCATATTTGTTCTGATTTATACCTACAAGTTAAAACGGCATCCATATCTTTTAGTGGCAAAATAGGATAGTTACTTCTAGAGTCTTAGAAAATACTAAACAAAGTTGATGTTAGTCGTAACACCATAAGTTTTACTGTGTTATTTCTGTTTGTGCACAACATCAATAAAAAATACAAATCATAAATCTCTAAACTGTCTTAGAAATGCAATGAAACATCCTCGTTGCAACAAACTGACGAAACTTTCCGTAAACGGAAGGTCAGAACTAGCACGAAGCTTGCACGTGAAATAAAACTGACAGTACCGCCAATAAAGTTTTACTCTACATTCACTATTCAGAGTCGCTGAAAAATTTGTGCAGATAACTCCCACAAAAGGAGACACGTCCGTAAATCCTACGTTTCCGTGACAAGCTGAACGTAAAGCCGTTTCTATTTCACGTATTTATCACGGAAATATTCAAAGAACTCTTAAATCAGTGGTCATTACGATGTGGTTTTCAATGCATATTTGGCGGTCAACTCAAATTGCAGTAGCATATTTGTAAAGTAGAAGTTTTGCCGTTTGTTAATTTTAACACAACTCTATCATATAAATAGTATACGGCCAATTCTAAATTCTTCTTCTTCTTTATAAAAACATTTGAAGATAAAATACGCTGCTTAATAACAATCAAAATAAATATATCATAAAAAATAAGTGGAAAGTAGAAATGCGTTGCATAATTTATTCTGGACTGCGATTTTTGTAAGCGTATTTCGGTAATCTGTCACTCGAGTGCTTTCCTCAGAGGATGACAAAATTCGGTATTGTTGAACCAGCACTTGACCCAATTTCCATGGAAAGAGATTCTATCCCCGTTATAGTATTAATCATAAACTCTCTATAGTAGACCAAAGTGCAAACTCCAGAACCAGGTCAGATGCAACTGAGTAAACAAATTGAAATTGACAGAGTTTCCTGGTAAAGTTTCAGGTTATGAGTCTAAACTCGTCTTGAAATACAAATCGTAGAATATCAATAAAGCATGTTGGTTGTGTGTAGGTTTCTCGAAATTTAGTTTTTCATAGGAAATCGGCGGGCAGTTACAATTTTTTAGACAATCAATTACGGAACATTATCATTTGACTGGTAATGTACGAGGTGTTTGGTCTTAATTTTAATAGCTTTTAACTCTCTTGCTGGCCGTCTATTGACATTGCACGCCCTTGTTATTAAGCCATGTTGTATTAAATAAAACACTATGCAGCAAATCTAGGAATGGAAATGTTTGCCCATTTTTAGTTCTTCTATCACTTCGAAACTTGGTATGTATATGTAGTTTATTCAGGTGATAATTCAATAACATGGTACCATCGGGTTGGTCTGATGATGGAGCTAGAAGGTGGCATTGGGATCTCTACGAATCGAATGAGCCCAAACTCGATGGGTTTACTAGTAAGCATACTTGCAAACCCATGGAGTTGCGTGGAGCTCATTCGATTTGTCGTGCCATCTCCTATTCATATCTTTTAGCGAAGTTCTCATTATCATCACCTGATGATGGAGCTAACGGAATCCTCGGGTTCTTGTAAGCCCATCGACTTTGAGCTCATTTAATTCGTCTTGATAACACCTCTTGATCTCGAAAGGGTGTGTGTAGCTTTTTAACCCACTTTGACATCAGACTTCCAGGTAATGGTAAACAAATTACGTCTTGCCTTTCTGTGACATTGTGGTGTATCATAGTTATTGTCATGAGAAAAATTCTGGGTGTTAGGATCGTTTAATCGTTTATATTGTATACGTGTGGACTTTAGTGTCTAAGACAACATTTCGTAGGCTCGTATATGTTGCAGGGAAATGATAGAATAGGGATTTAGCTTAATCCCCTAGGGATTTTACAAAATCCCAGGACACGATAGGATAAAGACATGATTATATCATTTCACTAGACAGATCTAGGTATTTAGCTAAATCTAGTGAATTAGTTGAATCTCTAAACAATTTCAGTGAAATGACAAAATTATGTAATTTCTTGTGTTTTACCGCACCCCGCGCACCCAATGACCCGCACCCGCAACCGCCGCCGCGCGCCGGCCTCTTCCATGTTACTGGCTTTTTTTTGAATGGACCAGTTCTTTAGTCCTGTCTCATACTTAAAAAAAAACTTCTCCCCCGATGTGGTTTAAATAGGTCATAATTTCAAGAATGTGTAAGGTATTGTTGGCGTAAATAACACCATAAATGATAGGGCAATAATAAAAATGCCTGGTTTATTATAAACCAGGCATTTTTATTAAAAGATTCGCACATAAAAAGCTTTCACTTGTTTTTGACTAAATTAGCTCTCGGGTTTTATAAAGTTTTACTTGGTGTATTCTAAACTGCTATGTGTCCTTAGGCGAGTAAGTCAGGGGGGTGCTCGACTTACATACATTCAACACAGCACAGTGCCTTGACAAAAATAATTTTACAATTATTGTAAGTAGGTATGAGATTGTCTGATCACATCTGTTTCACACTTAAAGTTTGTCAGAATGAAATCTGTGTGTACGAGCAAGACTGTCTTAAAAAATCATCTTTACACGTGGTCCATCGCAGTTATTCCTCTACTCTATTTTAGAAACTGTTGTCAGATGTCTTCGATTCTCCCCTAGTATTCAGAATTGTTGTCTTCGTTGCTCACTGTGCAAATAGTGCAATTAGTTTTTGTTTAAAACGCCGCAAACAACTATACTAGTAAATAATGGGAGAAGCACGGAGCGCGGACGCCGACGACCGACGACGACGCGACCGACGCCTTGTATTGTGATAGCGGTGCTAGATTATATGCAGCAAGTTTCCTTTGCTTTACTGCTGCTTGCTGTAAACTACAGTTTTGAACAAATATTTGTCTTGTTCTCCTCTGAATGGTTAGTACGCCGTTTTGTATTTCGGTCTATTCTAGACAGAATTGTTTGTTTTCGGTGCAGTTGTATTTGTCACTCCCATTGAACTACATCGAAATTAAAGCGCTACATAAGTAGGTACAGGTCGCGCCAACTTTCTTCGCACTTGAGTGATGCGTGTAAGGGGTAGGGACGGATGAATACAAGTGAGGAGAAGAGGATATAATACATAGGGGAGGGAGAGAAAGGTGCGCTTGCTCTGGTGTCAAGAATCCTGGCGGGGTCTGTATCTGTAGGTAGATTAGATGCTGTTCAGCCACAGAGCCATGATCGCTTACGACGCACGGCGGCGGAGGTTCTATTATGACAAAAGGCAGAAGTCGGCAGAAATAACTAAATAACAAAACAATGCAAGATACATGACAGATCCTTTTATAAATAAATGAATAGATTCTAATTTAAGAAACTAGATCAATTTTCAGAACTGGTTAACACTGCATAGCAGAGTGGAAAGAATGAATGAATTGAAACTAACATATTTTTCATGATTTTGTCATGTTTTTTCACTTTCCAGTTATTTCCACAAAGCTCATAGCTACAAATAACAATAAATACTTGCTACACGAGTATGTGATGATGATGACTGATGATGACACTATTCAGCTCCCGAAAATTTATTGTTTCTTCCTTATTAGTTTATCAACATAAACCTGTTGGTCGATTGCCTCGAAATTGCCATAATAAATGTAAATAGTAATTTAGTTTTACGATACGAAGTTTGATTACTTACTGCTGCAAGTTGTTACTATGTAACATCAGCAACTTGTGTAAATATCTGCTAGGTCTCTTATGGCTCGGTTATAAGGTCGACACATACAGGCTGGTACTTGGTAATGGTCTGTCTCACACAAAATAATAGTCATGACATTCTACTACACATTCAACTGCTCGTTATGTTAAGATTGGATTAAAAACATAACGTATGGCTGACTTTATATTGTTCGCTTGTGATGATGGTTATTGCTGAAACGTGATAAAACTCCAAGCATCATTTTCAAAGGCGTTCCGTGATCTCGTTAGTATCTACCTATATTAGATTAAGATGTGTCGATTACACACAAAAGTATCTTAATAATATCCTATATCAGGATATTATTAAGATACTTTTGTCTATTCAGGATAATGCTTTTGATATAAATACTATAGAAAGTTCCCCGTTAGTAAGTAGAGTACTGCACATGAATTAACGAAACCCCATAAGTACCTACCTAATTAATTTACTTGGATTTTTTAATCGCCGACCTTTTTTTGTGTCCAAATAAAGTTTATTTGGTTATTAATGGTACATACTCGTAAAGTCGTGATTTGGGGCTTTGGCGTTGCGAAATATTTTGTATTTTTTCAAAATTACCCCAATTAAAACGCTAGATTTATTGCTGGATGTTTTAGTATTGGTTTATTTAATTTAATTTAATTATTAAATAAACCAATACTAAAACATCCAGCAATAAATCTAGCGTTTTAATTGGGGTAATTTTGAAAAATTAAAAATATTTCGCAAAGCCCAAGCCCCAAATCACGACTACACGAGTATGTACCATTAATAACGATCAGACGGAACCAAAAAAGTATCGGTAGTTTTGTTAAACATGTCGTGATACCATGCGTAGCTACCCCGAATGGGATGAGCCGTGCGCTTGCGTTGTTTTTAGCTGTACCTTAGAGGTTGTTTGTTTGTTTTCAAAAGTTCTTTATTTATCAATAAACAAGCTACATTGTAAATGCCTAGTGTAATTATTTAATCCTAGGTAGTACGTACTTAATTACACATTATGTTTTTTCAGGTATTTAGAAAAATAAACCTATAGAAACCTTAACACATAAAATAGATTTGAGCACCAGAAAAGAAATATGGCATAGTTCAGATTATGAATAATAACAAGGATTGTGTTTGCTTTTGGAGTAGCTTACACTAACGACATAATGGTTTGGTCTTATAACTAAACTACATTCAATTAGACACCTAGCTAATTGAATCCATCTTACTCTAATTTTACAATAGGCCTGTACCTAGGCATACAAATATTCTTTTAGTTATGGAACGGAGGAATCTCTTCATAAGTAGTTTACAACTACCTACATATTCGCTTACAATGTTGGAGGCGCCGCGCCGGCAGCGGCGGCTATGGCAGTGTCCAGTGGCGTGGCACACACACACTCACACATACACTAACACTTGAAGGGTAGCTTTATGTGGGGAACTCAAGTCTCGTTTAGAACGTAGTGATGGGGTAGCTTGTATGTTTTGTACTTATCGATGTATTTTAGGTTTAGCAGTCTTGACCTTCCGATTGACGCAATTAAGTTATTGAAATGTTTGGGATTAGACATGAGATAAAATTTACGTGTAAGTTTTAAGATGTAGTCGAACAGAGTAGGGTACTTTATTTTATCATGAAGAGTTTTCAGGTTTGTACGGAATCTGCAGTTGAATGCAATTTTGAGCGCTTTATTTTGGATCACTTGGAGCTTCTGGTGGTTTCTGCTGCAGGTGCTGCTCCATACGGGACAAGCATAAGTAATCACTGGCCTTACGAGGGTTGAGTAAATGTTTAATTTGGTGTGATTTCTTAGGACTGACTTTCTGTTAAGTATAGGGCTCAAAGCATTAAGGGCTTTTATGCCTCGGTTTGTCAAGTGGGAGACATGAATAGTCCAGTTCAGTTTTTGGTCTAAAAGGACCCCTAGGTACTTTACTGCCTTGCTCCATTCAATACTGTGGCCGTTAATGTTTAGTTTACGGTTTGGATTTTGACGTCTTCGTGTAAAGAATATTGCTTCTGTTTTTGCCTCATTTAACTTAAGCTTCCATTTTTTGAAGTACTCACTCAATAGTTCAATGGATAGCTGTAACCTGTCAATTACTAGGTCGACATCTTGCGCTGAAGTGAAACATGCCGTATCGTCAGCAAAACATGCTAAGCTAGTGCGAGGCTGAATGGGAATGTCATTTAAATAAATTATGAAAAGTAGGGGTCCCAAGATGGATCCTTGGGGTACCCCTGCGGGGATGCTCTGCGGACTGGATTTTGCAGAATTTATATGGACATAGAAGCTGCGATTAGCCAGATATGATTCAATCATTTTTATTAATGAGAAGGGTACTCTGACTTTAATGAGCTTGTGAAGGAGACCTCGATGCCAAACGGTATCGAAGGCCTTCTCAATGTCTAAAAGGAACATTCCTGTGGACTGAGATAGGTTAAGGCTGTGAGCCGCGTGTTCAGCAACTCTAGCCAACTGTTGGGTCGTAGAGTGACGACAGCGAAAACCGAACTGCTCGTCTATAACTACATTTGCGGTTGATTTTAATAGCCTCTTGTAAATTATGGATTCAAACAGCTTCCCTAAAGTGGGAAGGAGGCTAATTGGGCGATATGATGATGGTAATGATTCGTCTTTGCCTGGTTTCTTAATTGCAATCATTTTGGCTAGTTTCCAGCTTGACGGAAAGTAGCCAATCAGCATACAGGAGTTAAATAACTTAGTTAAGAAAACAATAGCCTTTAGTGGTAGATTTTTGATAAGTATATTTGAGATGTTGTCACAACCCGGGGCTTTGCGCACGTTTAAGCGTAGGACGCTTTTTCTGACTTCATTAGGGCGGGTTGGGTACTGTAGCACCTCATTTTCATGAGTGTAAAGCGTCGAAAGGGATGATGTTACCTCTGCTTCAGTCTCATCACAGATCCATTCTCTAGTCAGGGTCATATTGTGCTGAAAGGCTAAGCTGAGTTCATGACATTGCTCTTCTGCACTAGTAGTGAGAGAACCATCGCTACGTTTCATAGGTGGAAAAGTAGAGCATGAATTTCTGAGTGACTTCGCTAGGCGCCATATGTCAGAACTAGGGTTGTCAACCTTGCTTAGCTTTTCACACCATACCTTGTCGTTAAAAGACTTTATGGCAGAATTGATGGTATATTGCAAACCATTAATCTGGCTGCGTAGCGTTCTACGCACTATGGGGTCAGATTCGTGTTGATCGTTGCGGCGCAATCTATTCTTTTGTTTAATAAGTCTTTTTATCCGACGCGGTAGTTCTTTTGGCGATCTGTTAGCCAGCATGACCGGGACATTTAGGTCTCTAGCTTGAATCATATGCGCTGATAAATGGGCAACGGCTCCATCGATATCTGCTGATGATTTGAGAATCTTAGTAGACAGGGAAATATGATTGTTTAGGTATGTGCGGTAGCCTATCCAGTTTGCTCTGGCGTAGTTGTGTCGTGTGGTTTTTATAAGGTCAAAAGATATGCCGATGCGGGTTATGACTGGGAGGTGGTTTGAAGAAAGTGCTGGGATTGCCTGTATATCTATTACACTGTGTATATTTTTGGCTAACAGTAAATCTGGTGAACCTTTTGTCCAATCGGATTGATAATGGACTAGTGTTGGGCTATCGGGAGCATAGATGTTGTAATCATTTGAAATCATGTGATTAAAGAGGGTTTTACCCCGAGAATTAGTAGGGCCAATTGACCAACAGGAATGTTTGGCATTTAGATCTCCCATCAGGAGAGTCTTGTTACCAGCCTTAAGTAAGTACCTTAGAGGTAGTCAACTTTTTGAGAATTTCATTTCTATACCTAAGAGTCTACGTCGAAGATACAGAAAAGAAATTCTCGAAAAGTGGAATTACTATTATCTACCTATAAGGTACAGTGTTACGTATACCTACGTTAATAATTACCGAGATTGCCAAAGACCTCGCAGCCATTACGTTGGGCGCCATGTAGCGTAGGTAATGGAAAATCGGCTGAAATGTAGGTTAAATTAAGTTATAATTAAATTCAGGGATAGTGGCCGGTCCAGCGTCGTCCGTTTATCAGTGTAATGTGACCTCAGCTGTATTAAATTCAATATTCGATTTAAACTATTTTCTGAGGATATTTTTTCAAAAGATATAAAGATATTTAGAGTATCGACTAATCAGATATGATTAGAATAAACAATGCAGGGAAAAAATAACATTTTAGTTTGTAATGTAACATAATGCCTTCTTGCTAGCTTGTTACGGTTATCTCTCACTAGGGTTGTAATAATTTATATTGTTTACTTTTCAGGTAATCCAGGACATTGTATTGAGTGAGCGCCCGAGTTGAGGACAATTGGGACGTTTTTGAAAAAAAAAACGTGTTACTGATATTGAGGGAAAAGTTAAGCCATTAAAACAAAAGTATGCCAATTATGTGAATGTTAATAATTAGACAGTTTAGTTCAAGTGTTAGTATATGGTAGTAATATAAATGTTCATTCTTTATAATTACTATAAGTGTCAATTCCAAAAGTGTTCTCATTAGTAGCATTATTATCCAAGTACACAAGCCGACGCTTCTATTGAGATGGTAAGTTAAACATATTACTAGTCATTTTACACCTGCAGCCTCTATAGCGACCTGCGAGTCAAGTATAATAACGCATTTAGGGTTCTGCTGCGGCTGCCGCGATTTTGCAGTGCCTCTGGTATGTTTGCGGAGGCGCGTACGGATGAATTTTAAGCTATAATGAGAAAACGAAGCGCCTCCATGCTGGCACGCCTCTGCGGCAGCACCAACAGGATCCTGAGTGTGTTTGTTGACCGGTGGGACTCCCCAATGATGAGTCTCTTGCAGCAGTGCAGCTCCACATCACGATATGAGCTGCCGATGGGACTCTCCAATGATGAGTCTCTTACGATATGAGCTGCACGCGTGTAGTGTGTGTAGTGTATGTGTGTATTCTGTGTTTGTATATACATTTATCAATGTTTTGCTGTTAACACTAGACTTTAAGTTAATTGTACTAACATTATGGACAATCGTCTGAAATAAATGATTTTGAATATATTTCATTTATTACAGCGTAGGTACTTTATGTTAGTTCCTATCGCTAAGGAAATAATTATGATCCTAGTAACTATTCAAGTGTCTGCTCTATAATGTAGCAAGAGTTTCACAAAAACCACTTATAACTCTCTGAAAAACAAAATTATAGTAGAGGGCACTCTGGCGGGCCACATAGTACAGGTCGTTTTTGCATTATTGAGATTTAGGTCAAGCGCTTCTCCGTACCTACTAAATAACAGTAAAAAAAGAGATTGGCATTTCAATTATAATGTGTGCACAGCACACGTATAGGAATTGTATTGACCAGTTTTGCAAAGGGCATACCTACACTAGCACAGTCCATCTACTACCAAACAAAAATTGAACAATATAATGATTCGAAATCAGATTGCGTATGTTTTAACATTTGGGCATTCTGGTATCATCGGTCTCGCGCAGGCGCAACAAGGATCACACTTAGAGATTTTTACGTCGTAACTGGTGCAAGTAGGTTTCTACATAAAAATAATAATAATTATGAAGTCATGTAAACCAAAATAGGTACATATTTTTGCACAGAGACAGAAATTTACGGTTTTCAGAATATCCGTTTTACTTGTGCCGAGTTGTGCCTTCAAGATCTTTGATCGGAATAGGTAGAGCTAATTTGTCCAAAATTTTTGGAACAGAGGCGGAAAGTGGAGATCCATTAGCAGTTAGTACATTTTTTTTGTCCCGGTTTTGGAACATTGTATAGGCTAATGTGTCTAAAGTTTGTGAAACAGAGACAAAAATTCTTCCTCAGGAATAACTTATTTTTTAGGACAATTCGTTCCGGTTTAGGGACATCATTTTAAGATATAAATGCTGTAAATTGCTAGGATTGGTTTTTATAAATTTTATTATTATTATTATGAGCCTGTACTATCCCACTGCTGGGCAAAGGCCTCTCTCCCCCTCTTCCACTCCATTCGATCCTGAGCGGTCTCCTTCCAGTCTTTATCCCATAGACCCAACTCATCACTCCATCTCTTCCTGGGTCGGCCACGCTTTCTCTTTGCATTTACTGGGAGCCAGTCTGTGGTTCTCTTAGCCCAACGATTTGGCAGCATTCGGGCAACGTGACCGGCCCAGTCCCACTTTAATTGGGCAGCCTTCTGAGCTACATCTATAATCTTTGTCCGGGAGCGCAGCTCGGAATTCCGGATCCGGTCTAAAAGCCGAACACTGAGAATGCTGTGCTCCATGTTTCTCTGACAAACCCCGAGTCTTTGACATGTTCATGCTAAGTCCAACCTCGAGGCTTGCATGGCTGAGTTGTTGTAGCATAGTCTGTAGCTCAGAAGGCGAATGAGAAAACAGGACTATATCATCGGCGAAACGAAGGTTTGTAAGCTTCGCCCCGCCGCCGACGTCTATACCCCTGTTCTCCCAATCTGGCTCTAGTGTCTTGAAGACCTCTTCCAACACGCTGGTAAATAGTTTGGGGGAGAGAGGATCGCCCTGCTTGACGCCCCTTTCAATTCGAAATGAGGGACCCGGAAGTTGTAATTTAATTGAAGCGGTACTGTTTTTAGGGTTCCGTACCCGAAGGGTGCCAAACGGGACCCTATTACTGAGACTTCGCTGTCCGTCTGTCCGTCCGTCCGTCCGTCTGTCTGTCACCAGGCTGTATCTCATGAACCGTGGTAGCTAGACAGTTGAAATTTTCACAGATGATGTATTTCTGTTGCCGCTATAACAACAAATACTAAAAATCAAAAGAAATTTAATATTAAGGGGGGCTCCCATACAACAAACGTGATTTTTTTGCTCATTTTTGCTCGATATTGATAATGGTAGCAGGTGGACGCTTAAAATGATCACAATATATTGAGTATATTATTTACTTAAAAAATAAATAATTAAATTAAAATTAAATTAATATTTAGGGGGGGCTCCCATACATTTTTTTTTGCGGTTTTTTATAGATAATGGCACGGAACCCTTCGTGCGCGAGTCCGACTCGCACTTGGCCGGTTTTTTATATATTTCTTTGATAAGGTTAATGTAGTACGGATTTATGTCTTGTTTATAGAGTGCTTTAAATATGGAAGTGTGTGTTTTTTTAGAAATAAATAATTTAAGCATAAAAAACAAACCAAAATAAAACAAAGAAACCGGTACAAATTGTCCAAAAAAATATTGTGCTAATGGAGTCTCAACTTGCTTCTCTTCCACACTCTCTAGGCAAATTAGCCCTACCTTTCCGATCACTGCATGATTCTAGGACAACGGAAAGTACCCTAATAGGTTTTGAGTCCATCGCAATAACTATGAATATAAAAAAAAAACAATTTAAGCGGTCGTAACGTTTGATTGCGTTGTCCTAGAAGGTTGATTTGTTTCACAGCTTTAATGGTCCACAGACCTCAAAAATTTATACTTCCAGCTTGATACATCTACGCGTTACCGATAAAACAGGGTATTGACAGACGGACAGACAGACGGACAACAAAGTGATCCTATAAGGGATCCCTTTTTCCTTTTAAGCATCGGAATCCTAAATAAATAAATACAGCCATAAAACTTAAGTCAAAAAGGACATGGTTAACTCTTGTATGAGCAAAATCCTTAGCGGACTACTAACAGGCATCGCAACCAGCCAACACACATTCCTGGATGGCTAAATATCACTATTTCATTTTCAAAAGTTTCAAGATCTTGCCAGTTATTCACAATTCTGAAAGTAAAATCGTAATTCTCATGTAGGAGAACATGTTCTAAATTTATCATCAAAGTCGTCAAACATCGTCGTCAAATGACAAAATATTTTTTTAAAGTAGGGAAAAAAGTTAAAGACTAAAAAGTCCTTCAAGGTTATGTACAGATCTACCAAGTTATTTATGAAATGTCAAAATTCAGAACTACGACCGCCATCTTTGAAACACCATTCTATGAACGAACGCAATTCCCAAATATAACAATAGGTACCTACTAGAAACCCACTAGCGACACCAGTCAGTTTAAGTTTTAAGTTGGCAGATCTGCACCTATACAAACTTCAAGATGGATTTTACTATGGGTATGCGAGCATCTGACGTTTTTACGTACTTCCGGGAAAATAAAGCTTACAAACTATTAATAAATACAAATGGTTATTAGGAAGTCTTTGTTGAAGTCTAGGGATGATTTTTAGCCATGTCCTTTGGCTGACTTGTTTCCTTGTCATACTGATAATTTTCGAACCCCTGAATCGATTCTAATTTAACATACGTAAGGTCATCGTACATACACTACACATACATACAAATGCTTCAAACTTAAAATATCTCTCTGTTGCGTCAGGGCGGGATTTAATAGAACGTTTTTTTTAAGAGATAATTTTTGTAAACTATCAAAACGGTGATTTCGTTCATGAGTTCTATGAAATTCGCAAGTGACGTCATAATTAAACACATTTTTTTTTACACAAAATTGACTTTAAATACATAAAATACAAAGGCAAAAAATATACAATAATGATGTGGTCAAGCTATTTTGTACAAAATGTTTTCAACATAAGACATGTTCCTCGATTTATTTAACTACCTTGTATGCCTAATTGTGGCTACTTATAACTCTGCATTGCGTATGTTTTAAAAGGATCTGGTGTTAATGTTAGATAATAATTATTTAGACGTTCATACATCAGCTACATTTTATTTACATTTATCGCAGTACCTGGTCCCTCAAGCGCAATTGCTATTTCGCGCTTCAGTTAACGTCCGGAGGCTTGCAAAATAATCACTTTATACGCCAGATAAATGAATTTTTTAACCTGCATTTTAAGTTAAGGAGCACATTGCAAATAATTTATCAAAGCTACGTTTATCTATGCACTTAATTTAATTTTTGTAAAAATCCGAGAATGAGGAAATAAGTTCAGTTGATTTATTTAACAGTTTCAGAATTTGAAGGTTTTATACCTAGTTTCACTGAAAATATATTAAAAGTTTCTACAGCAAATCAGGCAGATCTAAAAATGGCATCAGCAGTAAAAATTAAAGTCATTTAGGGTTCTTTTTAATCATTTAGGGTTCATTACATTAAAAGGAAGTCTGACAGAGTTAAGCACATTTCCACGTGACAAAAGTAGATCTTTAGTAGCAGCTCTACAAATCTTCTACTTCAGTTTAGTTCATTACAGAAAATCGTCTTTTGACAATATAACAAGTAGTTTATTCTTCCTCTCCGGCGCTGTGACAACGCAAGAGCATAAAATGTTATATAAGTAGACTCCGTTGAAAAGTTAGACACATGCTCACTATCTGCCTCTTTAGAAGGAGACTCCATCACAAAACTCATTTGGCATGCAGCCACCTACAACGCTCGTGTGCATGCGAGGCATTTTAAAATACCTGCTTTTTTCGCGGAGCAATTTCTAGCTAAGTTCCCGGGATGGAATTCCGACCGAGTCTTTGGAAATGGCTCGCCACGGTTTAGGTTTAAATAGCAGCCTCCTGCATTGTGAGTAGAAATTACACTTGTTTGATATACGGCGGGGCGGGGAGAGTGGAATTTCGGGGTACTGGAGTCGGAGGTCGGGGCTGAAAGGCTCATTGATTAAGACCTACAATTCAGTCCAGCTGGCAAAGCAGCATGAAATAAATATCAGTCCTAGCATCGATATAAATGTAAGAATCGTCTTCTCGAACTAACCTTACGAATAATTAGCCCATAATTATCCCTCCGAAGTAGTCGACAAATAAAACAAATGACACGGATAAATATTTCGGTCGGATGGCTCGCCAGCGAATGGTTCGTTAGTTCGGCAGCAATGCTGAGCGGTGCGATGCATCCGGACGGCGGAAAAACTGGCGGCGGCAAATACAAATCACGCTTCCTCTGCCATGCTGATCCGCCCGCTCGCCGGCGCCCCGCCCCGCCCCCTCTGACGCCCTCAGCGGCAGGGCGGCGCGGCGGCTGAGCGAGCGTGCCACCAGCTCGAACGAGACATTTAAATGGAAAGCCTGTTTTTGGTGCTGTCACCAGTCCACCTGTCGACCGCTTATGCGCCTGTTTGTATTTACATTGGCTCAGCGCCACCGTATCCGAAATATTGATGAGACGTCTTTTTATTTGAAATACTGCCTAAAATTCGCAATCTATGAGCATTAAACATAAACATTTACATACTGGCACATATATTGCTTTTGGCCCCACACTAGGATACCCTGTGTCGTGGGAGCCAGAAACAGCGACATCACAAACATGTAAACATCCAAGACCTGGGTTTTTTTTGTCCCCAGCCGGGATTCGAACCCGGGACCTCTCGCATGGTAGGCAGATGCGCAACCACTGCGCCACAGAGGTTGTCAAAGCATCAACTGTTTATTTTTGTAGCCCATTATTAAGTTTGATAGTTTTATTAAGTAATGGAACGTTTAGAGTGTGTTGTTTACACCTCCGACCACTATCGACCCAGTTTTCAATTGACGTACGACGGTTCCTGCCCAACGTTTGTTTGGTGTAAAAAAGTGGAGATCGCTCTGTTTGAGTCACAAAAATAGAACCTTCTTGGGTGAGTTTACTCGGCCTCTAAAGCCCTTTACCTTGCAACCCTTTACTCCACCTACGTGCATTTATTGTGGAAAGCTTTCATACCCGCTTGTTCCCGTCTTACAAAAATACTCAGAAGCCTGAAAAAGTAATGGCGGAAAAAGTAAGAAAAAAAAGTAATTTGTGCTTCGAAGTGCGTCGGAATTTCTATTAAATATTTGAACGTGGAGAGGCAAATAAGGCGAGTGCGTGAGTTTTCATTACTCCGGCACGGCGGCGGCGGCGTCTAAATGGAAAGAGTGTATACGGTCTGTGGCATCGCATATTCATGGGAGATTTTCGTGACTCAACCTCTCAAGATTTGCGAGCTGGCAGTGTAAACAACGCCTAATGGAAGGATTTGAAGAGGTTACGTCACCTGTACATAAAACAGACGCTCGCTGCCGGTACTTTATTACATCTATCGATTTCATTTGAGTTTATGATACTCCCTACAATTGAATAACTAGATAAAGTTGGGGACATATGTGCCTCTGCCACCCCGTCTATGATAAGGCGTTGCGCTGTGTTATGTTTGTTACAAGTAGCTTTAGTTCCTTGAGCATCATTCGGTTTACTACGGCAGATATTGTGATAGGTCTGCGGTAAAAACAGCGATTCTAAGAAACTAGGAAAATTGCTATTCCAACTATGTGGAATGTTTGAATAGTTAAGGTATTTTTAACTAAAGACACTCTTGTTATAGTTTAATCTGCTTACCAAAGAACTAAAGTTCATCCCACGTTAGCATTCAGAAGTCATGGATTATTGCGAACTTACTCAGGTGCCGGCGTGTGGAAAGTTTCTTACTTTCGCTGTACGTTGAATTAAGTCTCGAATAGTGGGATGGCGTCTTTAGTCGCCCAACTTAACTAGGGTAGATTTAGCAATGCAAATGTGGTTTTATCGCGTTGCGCTACGGTTCAAGAAGCAAAAGATGGTGCACATTGTCGCATTTTGTTGTTTGTTCTGTGTCTCAGCGGTCAACGACATTCGGCTGTTTGTTGCCATGTATTGCTGTTTGACATGAAAATAATGTCGATGGTTAAGAAAGTGTACTGCTGTATCATTATCAATAAAGTATTATGCGAAATTGTTGACGTTCTTATGCCGTTCTATGATTCTATATTTATTTTAGGGGTTGATACTCATATTTAGTAAATGAGTGCGTTAATATTTTACCATCAAACAACCCATTTGACTCCATAGCATGAAAGTACATTCCATAACAGGGAAAACAAAAGATGTGATTACCTTAAAAAGATAAAAATTTATTCCACAAACAAAAGTTTCACCTCGCTTTGTCCGCGAGTACTTTGCTGAAGTTTTCAAAGTTTCAATCTGTGGAGGGTCGTCGCTTCAACGAATAATGCCGAGATTTATTTCTGTACAAGCTCAAAACTTAATGATGAATTGTCATTCTTTACAAGAAATTATTCTCGTGTCAAATTTTATTAAGTATGTAACTAAATGTACTCATTATTTAATAATAAATACCCAAAGTTAGGTAAAGTACAGTTAGGTGAGCCCCTAAACTTGTTTACAGATTTTTGATAAATTGTGTTTCCTTTCCATGGTCGCTTACTCAGTGCGGAATTCCTTTTCACGTGAAAATATCATCGACATAAAACTTCAGAATCTTATTTTAAAAATGTTCATACCCCAAATATGAGAGTCTTTCAACTCGGGGTGGAAAAACACTCCCATAGCCGGCTGATTATTTTATTTTCAGATGCGAGCAGGTTCTTACTTTACGACTACGTATGTATGTCTTTCGAGAGCGGTAACTTAGTCATTTTATGCCCCTTCCTGACATCTTCCCCCCCGCCCGGCCTCCGCCCGTGCGAACTTCCCCCTCCAGCGACTCCCGAGTCCCTGTGGGGAATCATAAACACGCACAATGTTTTCCATCTACCGCTTTGAATATGTATCACTCTTATCTACTTCTCTTATTAAATTTCGCTACGTGTGAAAGGTTTTCAGGAATAAGTAAGATTTAAGCGCCTCACTCTGTTCTCGCGGGAATTCCGATACAGTTGCAAAATTGAAGAAAGCGATTTGAATGTTAGATTTCGGCCGTGATTTATATACTTAATGTATTTTTTTACAACCGCCGAAAACCTGATAACTATCGGAATGTACAAACACTTACGGATATGGCGTAGAGTGAAAATTACATTCTTTCATAGCAGCAGCAGTTCTTCTCGAGCGTAAAAACTCGCGGCGTCGTACATTACCGAGTAGTCAGTAGAGTGACATCATCACTACATAGATAGTGCAAAGTCGCTTCCCGCTCTATCTGCCCCTATATATGTATATGCTTAGGTCTTTAAAACTACGCAACGGATTTTGATGCGGTTTTTTTAATAGATAGAGTGATTCAAGAGGAAGGTTTATATGTATAATACATGCATAAATTAGTCTTAAATAAAATAAATTTACAGTTTTTCACGTAATGAATGCGCAGCGCAGGGATAACAGGTATTTTTAACACTACCAGAATGCAATATCAAATTAAGACGATAGTCCAGCAAAATGCCCATCTTTAAAAAGTTATTCCAGCAGTTTGGGATACTTTCTGAATCCACAAAAAATATGTATTATAAAACAGTTCCTTGGCTAAAAATTTAGTGTTTGAAAACATCATAATGTCATTAAAAACTATATGAAAAAAATAATAACCTAATAGTTGTTTTTCCAGAACCTAAAACGAGTTATTCCAGAAGTTCTACAAGAAACGCTGATATAATTCTTATGTGTAAAAATTGGTAATCAAAATATCTAAAAATTTAGTGTTTAACATTTTAGAAATCATCAGCGGTTTTTGTGTAATTTGGATAAAACACACTTTTTTGCACTTTCGCACTTTTCGCGCGGTCGTAAGTGTCGCGCTGCAGTTTACGCCATTATTCGCTTTATTTTATAATTTTTCTTTTATGATTTGTGTAAATTTCCACAACCACAAACCCAGTTGCTAATTTTAGCGTTACCAGGCGCCTATCATGCAAAAAATATTTTTTTGTAGTTTTATAACTGGCTTCATTATTGTTGATTTGCGGTTCATGGAAATTCTCGCGGGGCAACAACACTTGTAAACTGTCACTAAAATAACTTAGTAGGTACATTTCTATTACCATTTGTGCACAATTGTTTCTCGATCGGTTTTCGAATATCTTGTCTCGTACTCTAGAATGCAGTAGAATATGTGACATACGTACTTGCTGACCAAGTTTGCCGAGTTTGCATTGCAATGAAAGTACAAAGTACAATACCGAGCACAAACATCAGTAGTGTAAGTTCGGTCGTCCCGGCAATAGTCGTAAGGGGTCGGAAGGCGGAATCGTTCGCTCACCGACTCACCACACTTTATAGTTTTAATATCGCGCGGTTCGGTCGGTCGGGACTAAGCGAAGTTATAGCGGGAGCACGGTGTTCCTACTAATGCGTGGCTTTACAACAAACCAGGAACATATGCTACGAACGGACGCAACTTGCTTTGGTTAATTTGCAAACTAGGTTTTGTTGCGCATCCGATATTGGATAATTTAATTTCCTATAATTTGTTGCCCGGTTTAGACAAAGTTTTCAACCCGGGATGTTTATTGAAATCGAATTCCGTGTAATTTCCATGCATACAAAGGGAATACTGTATCGAGCTTTGGTGATATGTGCTCAACTAATTCTGATGAAAATATAGATTGTTTTGTTTTTGCACAGTTCCATTAGCAGAACTAGAATTACAAGGAAGTGTAGCAAAGAAAATACGTGATATTACAAAAGTGCCTCTCACAAAGACACAGAGGACGTTTGTTAAATTAAGTAATTTTATCATGTAACGAGCACACGCTTCTAAGACCGGCGGCGGCGACCCAAAATCCCCATTACAACTGTAGGTACAAGTAAAGACGTAAGTTATTGTCTTTTTATTTTCCTCGGCGCAAAGACACTCCCGCGGGCCAGATCATATTGTAGAGACAACGTGCCGCGTTTCTCGGATCAGATTGACCTGAGTGCCTCTAAACCGCGGAGAATTACGAAGACAATCCGTGAATTGCATGTCATAGAGACAATACCTATTGAATGATAAATTAAACAGTTCGAAAACTGCTGCAACGGTTGCTCAGATCTTCAGATTGCCTACCTCTAATGCACATATAAACATAATATAACAAAATTTATAATATAATATAACAAAATTTATTTAATACACCTACTGTTTAACTTACTTAGGAGACTTACTTACATCATTTTGCATCATTTTACTTTGCCCATATGGGATAGCAAAGGCAAAGTTGCCCACCTTTAGACAGTTACTTTATTAGCATTAGCATCTTCAGGGTTCCGACTGTATTAGCTGTTATTATTATGGATGAGCAATAGGCTTAAAAATATTTAAACTTAGGATCTAGCTCAGACAGATGACGCTCCGTTCAATTCAATATTTCCCGGGTCTCCGAAGAGACGGATAAATAGTCAGATATCTTTTTTTGACACTTTTTGTACGGTGTGAAATGTCAAAGCCCCAGATAAACTGACAGTTAAACGCTATCTGAGGAAGAGAGAACGGCACTTAGTGTTACTGTACTTGTACCCGAAAGTTAGTAAGCTAGTAAAGTCCCCACAAGAAGAGGAAATAATGAAGTCATGAAAATATCATTAGGCTCACTGAAACCCTAAACTAAGATGTTTTCGGCTAAGGGCGTCATTGGTGAAAGAGTTAAGGTATCTACCTTGTTAAGGAAAATATAAGGAATTCTTAATTATGTTTTCTCCGGGAAACAACTACTTAAGAAATCTGAAACTGCAGATAATATTTTTGGGAAAAATAAAGGTTGTAAATATTACGAAAATTCTGATGAAATGAAAGCATAAGTAAGTATTTGATTATAATATAGTATATTTTGGTAAAATAAAGGGACGACCTACATAAATGCCAACATAATTTAACGAAGAAAATCAAACTAACTTGAATCAGGGCCGTAATTAATTAAAGAGGGACGTAAATACGAGGGGACATAAATTGCGGTTTCGGCGTCATGTCTATAAACTAGGCCGGCAAGGTGACGGGACGTGAGCACTCACCGCCCGCCCTAGATACGAGCTTTTTTATGGCAGGACGCTATCAGCCCTTCATCTGAACCGAGACCTTACGGGCGGGCCAGGGAACATCCACTTTGCCGATGATAACCGCAAACCTGCCCGCTTATTTGGGTCAATCAACTATTTTACCCACACTTTGCTGTCAACGCACGCACTCCCTCTGAAAGTTCTTCGAGGACTAGCAGCTCAACGGCACTATCAAAGGACACCACCGCGCCCATGTTTCGCGACCTATTTATTAGCTAACTCCAAAAATTTACTAGACCTTGTGCTAGGATTATTACTGATATGCGCGGTTTTGTACTGAAACCTATACGTTCCAGTTATTTGTGTCTTACGGACTAAATGCCTATCTATCTATTAAGATGAAAGGGCCTGAATGTTTAATTCTAATGCATGACACCAGTGTAAGCATTTCTAGATCGGGTGTATAGTTGATATCCTAAGATCCGAAGAGAGCTCGACCTTCACCCATCTGTTATTGCGATGAAACTTGATTTATATTCAATTTTGTATGCTAGAAAATATATTTAAAAATAAAAGGCCTTTTATATTGAGAACGCGTGAACGTATCAATCTGAAATTTATACCAGTTATTCAAGTTTATGGTCCCTTAAAGCTGTGAAAAAAACAATCTTCTAGGTCAACGCAATAGAACGCTACGACCGTTTATGCCGTACTTTTGTTTACGTGGATGACATCATACATGTGTTTTATGTACTTACCTACTTAATTGCACCAGATACGTGAGGTAGCAATCTACAAGTGTGATCGGAACCCTTAGCGCGCATGTCTTACTCGCACTTGACCGTTTATTAATTAATCATAGCCTTGCCAGGATTTTGCTAGACAACCTAGTCGCGGTGAATTTTCTAGCATACAAAATTTTATAAAAACCAAGTTTCATCGCAGTAACAGAGGGTGAATGAAGGTCTAGCTCTCTCGGATCTTAGACCATGAGATGAGTAAGACGCTGTGTGACCTTCCGGTCACACAGCGCAGACCCTTCGTCACTCGTGCATGTAGCAAGATAATTATAATGTCATGAAAGTCTGATTTTTGCATGTATTTGTCGTTTTCAAAGTTATATTATATTTAATTTCTATTTTAGGTGATAAATATGTACCTGATCTTAACCTGAAGGAAATCTCTACTTTCCAAGTCGCACGATTCTATCAGCCATAGCCAGAAGAGGGGTTAGATTGTGAAACACGCGTAGAGAGGCGTGCAACAAAAACTTGACCTACTTTGGGAAGAGACATAAAAAACTGTTTAGTCAAATTTTAAGATCAACAATTAAGTAATGCTCTTCCGCTGTCTACACCGTAAAGCCAGGGCCCGATGTATAGGGTGAACTAGCACTGAACTCAATTTATATCGGGTCTGACCAATATCACAGTACTCTAATTTTTTATATTTATTTTAGTTGTTTATCAAGATTTTAATTTTCTCTTTCGTACTGATTATTTTATCACCCCTTATGCTCCTGCAACATTACAAAAATGCTGACAAAGTTACAAAAATGTCAGATCAAAACGGATATCTCTGTTTACGATCAAAGTGAACAAAACAAACAAGTATTCGGAAGGCAGTCGGGAATCTATAACTCAATGCCAACTTTTGCCAAAGTTGGACCGACTGGTGGCGTCCTAAAAGTAATTCGCTCAGGGCAATGGGCAAAAAGGCGACACGCCTCTCGTTCGCTGCTTCTAACTCACCTGCAAACAAAGACAATTTACAATAAATAAAGCCAACTACACGGTTCCGTAATGTGAGCTCGTTTTCCTGATCAACATTGATGATATTGATCTAATTTGTTCCGGTTACGCAGACAATTAAGGCGAATAAGGTGATCCTAATGGACACTTAAAATGTGAGCAACTTTTTACTTCATTCGGGTTTTACTGAATGTTATTGACCTTGAAAAAGGGTCCAGTAAACCCAGAAAAACATATTACACCTTCAAGATAAGTATCGTTGGACATTACACATTTTACTCGCGACTACATAGCGGCATGAACAGTTTCCAATTTCGAAGCGGTGAACTTTTATGTCAGGAGTCTTACGTGAGCGGAAACATGAGCAATGAGTTTAAAAATGAATTATGCGCCGTGTAAGGGCGGGGGGATGGAGGGGTGCGGAGAGGTGTCGATGCCATGTTTTTGTAATCAGTAGTGCTTTGTCTTTGTGCAATTTTATGCATCGCTTGTCCGTGGAAGGGTAGCGTGCGTGATATGCGAGAAGATATTAAATGTATAAAGGTTTTTTTTTGTTCAAGGTGATGCTTTGTTTTGATGGATCTAGGAGGGAATAAGTTTAGGTTACGACATTTGGTAGGCATTCACCCAATGTTAGACCTACTTTCTAGTTTAATATTTTTAACCGCCTTAAAAAAAGGAGAGGGTTATCAATTCGGCCGTATATTTTTTATTATTATTTTTAAGTAATGTTTGTTACATCGAAACTGGTATTTTTTAAGTAATGTTTGTTACATCGAAACTGGTATTATTTATAAACCATTTTTTTTTCTTTGTTTCAAAGGGAGCCCCAATAGGTTGGTCCCATTTATTGGGAAATTAGGAATCGGTCCAGTAGTTAAGCTCCACATGAAAAAATGTGAAGTTTCCAATCCATGACTTTGTGGTGTTTATAGTCAAGTGTCACGATACAAATTCTGGCTGTTAGGATCGTATTTCGATTATATTGTGTACGTGTGTACTTCACTTTCAGGAGACAGATTTCTTGGGCTCGTTTCGAGAAAGACGACTTTTGCATACCGAGTCCGAGAGGGAGGAAGCAATAAGTCTTGGAGTAGTGTTTTTTTTTAGTTTTTGACTTGGTGATTTATTTATCTATTGATTTTATACCAACTATTATATTTGTATTTCATTTAATATTTTTACAAGATCGAAGAGAATTGAAGTTGAGATTGAAAAGTTCAATGAAGTAAATTTGACACTTGAACTCTCAGCTTGAACCATTAGCGAAACGGGTCTCAGTTAAACTTTTTTTCTCTGGGTAAGTTTTTAATCGTGTCTGAGTAACTGAGCTACTGCGGTCGCCGCGACCTGAATAGTTCAGTGAAATTCAGCGAACAGTTAGCTGGCCCCGTGCCGAATGTGGCAGTTTCATAATTTGTGATAACCCTAGCTTTTATATGTATAACGATTCATTTCTATTCAGGATATTTTGACGGGCGGCAATTTTGCAGGCATTTTACTGACAATGCTAGTTAAATTGTGGCATAGCAAGCCAGCCAGCCAACTGACAGAAAGACTTGGTCGGTGACTTTTCGGTTCGGTAACGCCTCTGTACCCAATCTATACAGATTTCTCACCGAGAACATGTAATTCAATGAAAGGTTTCAGACCGAAGGACCGATTTTCGATTCGGTACAGATTCTTAACCGAGCGCATAGGCGCGTCTGCACATAATCTGACTCACTCATACACGATAATAATATGAAAAGAACGTTGCCGTAGGGTACCTGAAACACCGAGTAGTCAGAAAATGTTTCTCGACAGAAAATCGGTGCACAGGCGGTACCGAAATGAGAAAGTACCGACCCGGTGGGAAAGGGGCCTTTTAGAGTCAAAATAAGCGCCAAAATATAACAATGACGAGAAGCTGTGTGAAATATGTACACTATTGTACACTGCCTTTCTGTACTATTTCGAGTGATGTAAGTGCAAGCTTTTAGATACGTACCTATTTATAATACCTGGAGCCCTATTTTTGAAATCGCTCGTGTGATATAATTTTAAATATCGAATGATTTTCGTTCGTTATATTCAATTCGCTCTGCAACGATTGGTCAGAACCACTCGTTGCGCAAGTCATACGAGCGATTATATCACACGAGCGATTTCAAAAATAGGGCTCCTGGAAGCACAGGATGCGAATAATTCACTATTATCTATTCAAAACGGTTCCTACGAAATTATGTATATTTTGTGTACCTACTCTGGAAAAGAGAAACAAGCCGATCTCGACAACAAGAAGAGAGAAGTGCCTTTGAAATAGAGAAAATTGGCTTGTTCCAGTGTGTCGGTACATTATGAAACCATGAAATAACAAGCTGCTTGTTATCGCGACCGCGAGTTTGTCTCATCGTGTCCCCAAAACTACAGTTTTATATAATTTTTTTTCAAGAAACTTCTCCCTGGACAATGGAAGGATATTTTAGACACTGAAATTTTACAACTTTCAGATGTTTTTCCTCTGTAATTTGTTGGAAGCGGGCAATAAAAAACAAAGTTTACAGCGATAATAAAGTGTGTATATTGGCGCGACAAAATGACACTGCCAGCTCGTTTCGACGCCCATTTCTTTTTTTGATCACATCTAGGTTAAAGGCTTTAGGGATTTTATGCCTCTTTTTTCTCGTAAATGATATGTGTTTCTTTTTGTTAAAATTAATAACAACAACATCATATCGTACTTCTTTTATCATACCGGATGACAGAGGCACAATTGTGGCCATTTTTAGCTAGTAAATACTCCACGGTAAAAGATAAGTGATTGTGTTTAATGCCTCCACCGGCACAGGCTGGACTAGGAATCGGGCTTACCCGATGCGCTGGCTCAAACTTTCATTTATGAAGACCTCAGACCAATAACTTATTATGTCAATATTTTTATTTAAGTATGTCTTTATTCTATGTGATAGAATTTGTTCAAGACTGCAAGTGCATCTTATCGTTATTGTTATTATGAGCAGATTTCACAATTTCAGAGATGCTCATTGCAACAATGCAGTAGTTTTAACGAGCGTCAGTTACAGGTGATGCAATGCCAAAGTACAGTTCTACATAATTAGTCTTATACATTATTCTCGGTCTCTTCCGATGACATGTAATTATTCATTATTATTAATAAATGATGACTCACTTCAGCTGGATCGGCATTATTCGACAGGCATAATTATCCAGGCAAAAGAACGGTGTTACAGGAAATTATTTGTTGTATTGTTATACTGGCTTTCGCTCTTCATCTTGAAAACAAAAGTAGGAAGTAACTTTGTATATTTACATCTGCTTTTAGTGACACACAATACACTAACTTTAGTAATTAACTCCACCGCAGATATATACTCACTGTGATTTTAATAAGGTTCATATACAGGTGGAACAAACGAACGCGCCCGGAGGGAAAGTACTTAAAATCCTTAAGATAGCCCATTTTAGATAAGTAATAATTTTAGGGAGGAAACATTTTTAAAAAGCTTTTATTTTCAAAAAGATGCAAACTTGCATCAATATTATTTTGATTTGAGTAATAAATATTCGATTTCATGGATGTCTCGTACGACAGACGAGTGTAAGACATAATGTTTCTTAGATTTTTTTATCTTATCATTAACTGCTTTTGCAAAAAATAGCAAGTGTTATATATATATATATATAGTATAAATTTGTTCACAGAGTTTGTTTATTAAAAAAAACATGTTTAGGTAAAATTATATATCTTAAGGGTTTAAGGTAATTTCCCTCCGGGTCCCATTAGTTCCACCCGGTACACATGCGTGACGCGTATGAAAAAAATATGAAGCTTATTAATGTTTTCACCGAGGGGCACGAGCTTTTACTCGAATACGGGTAAGATCAATCGAGCCATCTCAATCTTACTCGTAACCAAGTAACTCAATTATCGCAAATACCATTTACCGATACGTCAACAATAATGTTTTTCTGCAAAGTTTAAACACAAAAAACGCTGATATTGTTGAAGTTTTCTGGTAGAATTTTTCGAGATTCATTTGTGCCGCGTAAGTGTGCTCAGTAATCTATCACGGCCGGCTGTCCGCCGACAATTATTAATGGAGTGTGAATAAATTTGTAGGCACCTTCCGTCTTCTTCTGTAACACGAGGAAGGAAAGAGAGCAACAACCTGTAAATTTTATCTGATCCACCACTGATTACGTTTTGCACCTTTTTGCAAATAATTCAAATCGCATTAGCAACTTACAGCTAGGAATTTATGTTTTTTTTTCCGAGTCAATAGATATATTTGGTCTTCCACTTTTGAGGAGTGTGTGGTTGTACGCGAGGGCTTTTTAGTCTCCGAGACAGGACTGGGAAATTCATTACTTACGTAAAAGGGCGACGCTTTTGTAATCATACTTGGCAAAGGTGAGGATAGATTTTTGCTCTATTGGACGATGTTTGAGATTCGGTCTTGATCCCAGAAATATCTTGACCGACAAAAGGAACGTTTAAGTTCTGTTTAAAAGTAATATTACGTAATTGAATTACGCCTGGAATAATGAACATGGTCAACTACGACTGTGCCACCCTTATAGAAAAAACTGTAACTTTCTTTCTTTCTAATTGAAGTAGAAGGAGTGACCGAATGGACGCCACGCCTCTTGAATCGGACAGCTACAACTTAATTTAGCCGTCTGTTTCCTAGACCTGCATTATAAATCATGCTACTAGAGAATGAGGTTAAAAAGTTAACATATCTGCAGATCCGGGCAAGCGGGTAGTGGGTGGCGCCGCGGTCGTTAGCATAGTCACTCGACAATCATGCTTTAAGTCTTACTTACCTAAGTGTGTATGAATTAAAGCAATATAATATACGCATTAAGTTGCTACAAATTATTTTCAAAATAAGTCAATATTATTGAGCATTAAGCTATATAGTGGAGTAAAGGTGGCCGTTCGAAGCGAGCGACACTGCGTCAGTGACGCTACCGTCACCCTTATCCTTATATATATTACTGGCGGATTTAAGGAACATCATTAGCTGCTTTCCCACCAAACGATCTATCTTGGATCGGGCGATCCGCGATCCGCGATCCAGGATCGCTGCTTCCCCACCGGGCGATCCAACGCGCTCCGGATCACGCGCTCTCTGCCGCGTGCGATCAGTTGTCGGATTTTCAGTTGCTTGGCGGTCCACGGTCGTCCATACTTCGCGATCCTGGATCGCGGATCGCAGATCGCCCGATCCAAGATGGTTCGCCCGGTGGGGAAGCGGCTGTGATGGCGTGAAGCGAACGTGGCGTCGTCGGTGCCGCTGTGACCGCCTTTATCCGCCAGTAAATAAGGGTGACGTTAGCGTCACTGACGCAGTGTCGCTCGCTTCAAAAGCCTACCTTTAGACTCGATCTTACTCTAGTTCAGATATTGCTAAACGAGAGATAGAAAAGTATTTGTTATGCTTAAGATGGTAACGCGATTTTAGAAATTGCTCCCTGTTTTCCCAGAATGTTTTTATTACCGTGCGTTTCAAATAAAATGAGCTGGTATGTCTATGAGGCGGATGCCAGCCATTCCTGTGACCTCTGCGTACGCAAGACAACGTGACTCAAAGCCGAGATTGTACACGAGTGATAATATTGTTTTACGACCTACGAGAAGTAGCTATGACCTAATTTCAAATGTATGTTCAAAACTGTGCAGCTTTTGTTGTAGGTACTAAAATGTTAAAGCACCCCAAAGTGAGTCTTTGTTCACGAAAATGTAAGCTGGGGCTTCGGAAGTATGAAGGATTGGGGCTAGAACTTGCAAAAATACTTTATTTACATCTGCGGTTCCCTAAAGATAACAATCAAAGTAAAGAGGTTTGGAAAGTGGCTTCAAAATATATATGTCGGCGGCCGATCGTAGAATTGGGCACATCATGATGTGCCCAAACGTGCAATATCATGAAACGATAAAATCTCGGCAAACATTGCGGTAGCTTAGGTGAAGACTAAAGGGGGCAAGCGCAGCGAAGCCCCCGAATAGTCTTCGTGTTCGTTTGACATGTATAACACAAAAAACATCAGCACGTAGTGCTGAATAAAAATGTTTAAAAATACATGTTTTCGTTAAAACCCGCCACATCATGATGTGCCCAGTAATTGCTTGGGCATATCAACAAATGGCGGAGCACATGACGGCACATCATGATGTGCCTGATTCTATGATCGGCCGCCGAAATATATAAAATGTCATAGGGATTAGGAAACAAATGAAAACCAATGAATGATGAGGAATAAATCACTTCGACGATACCCATTAGCCTTGTTTATTCAAAGTGAGTCATTCCCTATTAACGTTTATGCTTCAACTGAAAATGTGTTTACTGAAGCCGAATTTTATACCATATTACATACTATAATAGAGAATATTTCTTTAGAAATTATCTCCATATTCTGGGCCCGTAGACAAAATGATATTAGCCACTATCGTTCGCGCTGAACTGTAAGAAAACGCATGCGATTTGATATTTCGAAGTGAAAAGCAACGTGACTTTTCGTTGTTAATGTAAGCTAGAGTCTTTTTATTTTTTTCAGCACTACCGTATTATTTTTACATACTCGTGCATCAAAAATGAAGGTTATCTTAATTGTAATAATTTTAACAAGGAAATAAGTAAGGCTCGGATGTTTCTGGGAAAATGATTCTGGAGATTAAAGGGTTCCTCACTATCTTCCAAATACCTATCTATAGTAATAATACAAAGAATGCTTAATGCTGCTTTTCAAAACATAAAAGCGCAATTGCTTACTGTACTCCACGAAATGAACGTCAGTAGTGTTCAATACATTTTAGTACCGTTTGAGTCTTCAAGGGAGGCAGGCACATATCTCCCTCCTTCCCTTTATCCCCTCCTATCCCCCTCCGTTCTAGAAATGCCTTGAAATGTGATCTTCACTTGTCAGTGACAAGTGAAGATCACAAGTTGTCACTGACCGAGAAAGAACACTTTTGTTGAACATCCGTCAGTTGAGTTATGTGGAGGGACATTTCAGTGCGACACAAATCTGTATATTTCGTAATTTTCATTGACTGATTTATTTAAAATAAGTTTTACTAATGTTTTACTACCTTCGAAAAATATTTTTTTATCCATTGGTGAAAAAGGCAATAGGTTTTTTAAAAAAAAAAAATGATAATAAATTAAAAGCAAAAACATATTTTTAAATAAAACTTTTATTTAAATGCCCTAAAAAGGAGAAAATAAAATTTTAATTGAATCAAATGCGTTAATTTATTAAATACACGATTTATACGATATAAAAGCTTGTTGCTAGATTTACTTATGCAGAGCACATAGTCAGCATGGTGAAGTATAACTCAATATTACTCGTATCTGGGTACGGCCTGTGCCCCTCGGTTGGGATTAATGTGCTACATTTACTTTACTTTAGAATTAATTAGATAGGTAGGCATAAATCCCGCAAAAAGCTTTTATATCGTATAAATTGCGTATTGATTCATTTGAAATTTTATTTTCTCCTTTTAAGGCATTTAAATTAATAGCTCTGATTAAATTTTTTTTTTTTGCTTTTAATTTATTTTTCACATTTTAGCACTATCATGATATGACAAAAATCTAATCTAGACCTAGAGTACTTGTCAAAGCCAATCAAATAAGTTCAAACTTGATAGGGTTGCGTCATTTGTAAATCGATTTCCAATGGTCACCTTCCGGTTTCATTATCAGACCCTAGACATCATCCGGGACCAAAGTGCTTGTCAAGACCAAACTCGATAGGGTTTCGTCGTTATTACAGAGTTCCCCTGACCACCTTCCGGTTCCAGCATCAGATCAGCTCCATGTCATAAAAAAATATTTTAGGACCAAAGTATTCGTCAAGAAGAATCAAACGAGCCCAAACATGATGGGGTTGCGTCATTTTATTACAGAGTTCCCCTGGCCACCTTCTGGCTCCAGCATCAGATCAGGTGCATGTCCTGAAAAATAATCTGTGACTAAAATATTTGTCGAGACGAATGAAATGATCCCATATTCGACGGGGTTGCGATGATTTATTTATAACATAGTTCCCATGGCCGTCTTCCGTCTCCATCATCAGATCAGCTCCAAGTCAGAAAAATATTGCATTCTCATCCAACTTACATACTTTGACGCGAACATACATCCATACATACTGACATACATACATGCATAGTGCAAGTTAAATAAAAGCTTTTAAAAATAGATACAACGCAAAAAATCATAGTTAATAAGTTACAGATATATTTGAGTTACAATGAAGGTAGAAGTGAAAAAAAAAACATGTGATTCTACGCGGTGGAACAAATCAGGCTCATTATCATTTAGCTTTGGCAGAACTTCTTCGTCCGGTGGCGCTGTGTGCGAGTAACTCTATTTCCTGCTACGTGCTACGGTTGCGACGGTTTTGCTACGAAATATCGTAGCCGGCTACGCTCGCTCGCCGCTACGGTTTCGAGTGCCTTCCATTGCGGTGGTTCACTTTTCGTTTTTTTTATCAACATCGAATATGTAGGTCGAGTAAGGTGCATTTGCTCATACGCAGTACAGGAAATGTGGTGTTTTTGCAAAGAAATATTTTGTCTCTGGCTGACGAATTTTCGGTTGCGGAATTCCTGTTATCCGCTTTTGGACGCATTTAGTATTGGTTCCTAAAATGGCAAATTATGATAATTCATTAAAAGCAGCAAGTTTTTGAACATTACTTATTTAAAGTATTCGGCCAGCTTCTGTTAAATTATAGCCTATGTGCATACAAACCGTATAGCTATACTCGTAGATATCGCGTATATCTATTTTGTATGCGTATATATTGAAGTTATATTTAGTATCGCTTTGGAATTGCAACCGACCACCGAGCAGCCGATCGGCTGAAACCGCTATGCATATTCATTGACGGTACACCAATCAATTTTGTATTTCAGGATTTGTTACATAATAAGACGAGCCTGTGAGGCGGAAAATAAATTTGCACCTTGATTGTTAATTATTAGCTCTGTTTCACTATAAGTTAAAGTTATATTGTGTGTAAAATATTGATAGATAAGGGGTGTATGCATGTAAAATTTTATGTCTATTGATAATTTTATTAAACGTGTAGTCACTACTATGTAAATCTAAAAATAAAATGTTTTGACTTACGTCCTTATTACACGTCCAATAAACCTAGTTAACGAAAATACCGATAAAATTTGTTTGTCTTTCTCCGTCACATTGTGTGTTTGTGAGAAAGGGACAAAGCACATTTTAACTATCATAGGTCTGTTAATAACTTTAATGTTATGTCAACTATTTCTAAATTACAATACAATTTTATGCACAACTTAGTCTAAATTACGACTACAAACAATTAAATCAAACAGTCAGTCTTATAAATAAGAGTCCCCGAATCGCTTATAAATGATAGATGAATGTAGCCTGTCACCACCGAGGGGCATAGCACCTTTACCCGTATACGTAATATTAAGCCTGAATTGCTTAGTCGCAAGTAATATGCTTAGTCGTGTGAAACCTTACTCGATTTACAAATTGGTTTCGCTGAGTGCCGTACGATTACATAAGTTACTTTTCTTCTTCAAGTTTGTCGGGTTTCCTGCGAAACAAAGAACAATTAAAAGTAAGAAATATGGCAGTAATCAGTTTGATAACCAAACCCCGCACCCACCGTGCCGTAGATTAGATAAGCTTTTTCAAAGGATTATTATTTACTGTCGAAATGTAAGATAAATTGGCCGAAACATTTTGTGCCATTAGGCAACAGCGGTAAAGCGTTGTACACACTTACAATGAAACTGGAGATTTGCCAAACGAGCGTTTCAACACCAAGGAAAATATGATCCTAACGCAAATCATGAACTGTGAGCAAAACACGATCGTGGAAACATTCAAGTAATTCGCATTCAGTTAAGATCAGTAGGCATCAGACGTGTCGGCAGGGGCGACTGGAGGGGCCGGAGTTTTTAAGAAAATAACAACTTTTTCCTACCAACTTTGACACACGTACATACAAGGAAACATACATATTAAACTTTTCTTTTTGAATGTATATGACCGAACTTTCAGTTCGTGTAAGGAAGTTTACATATTCCGGCGGGGATATGGAATACATACATTAGATTAAAGGAAAACTACCCGGTTTACATGAAATTCTATTTTTCTGTTCTTGTTAGTTTAGCCGAGCATATCCTAAATGTGTACGAGGCTTGATGGTCAAGCGAGTGGCCGTGGCGGTCGTAGGCTACACAAAAATGACGGCTACAATTAAAAGCAGGCGGTGTGGCTACTGGCTGCTCGCAGCCGGCTGCCGGCTGCCCGCTGTCATCCATCACGACCGGGGTGGACCACTGACGCAGACAAATGAACGACCGATTTGATCCGACGCCCGCGCCTCGCTGATCCCACTTTCATTCACAACTTATGCAGTCACAGAAAAACAAAGAAGCCGAGCTCATTAGGGACGGCTAAAACCTCTAATGTTTTATTCAGCACCAGCCGGAGAAAAGTGACCGAGTGATTTAACTTTTAAACGAGAGACAATTGTTAAATTCTGCCGCTAATAGTGGGATATTCTTATTGCTATTTCGTAAATGGAGGTATTGGTCTGCGGAAATTTAACCGCAACTCCGGTCTATTGGTATTTAGCACACTACAGGTTGTTGAATAATTAATTGCACGACTACAGAACAATGTTTTTAGTGGACGGCCATTGCACGTGGATATATTTTTATGAATGTGATGATGCTTTACGATACATGATAATACTTTTTTACGAGAGTAAACAGATTTTTGCGGAGCTGCCATCTGGTGCATGCAAATATTTACGACATATTGCATTGCTTGTGTTGTCGCTGCTGAAAACTCTGATTTTATGCGGAAAACTTTTTGAACGCTGCCCTACATTTTTTGTTTATGTACTCGTGGCTCCACTGACGACAGACAACCATAATACTGCAGGCTAACAACATGTTTCCTGTTGTTGTACTAGGAGTAGCAATGTTAGTACCTAGTAAGTTTCGTGGCCCGAAAAATTCTACAACAAAATGTAGCTGATGAATTTGCCGCTGTATTTTATCATCCTTCAAAAAGTGGAATAACAGCATTCATTCATTATTATCTCGCCTTAATATAATGAGATTTGGCAGCACTCCGAAAGATCCTACAGTAAACAGGGACTAAAGTAGATCATTTAGTCTCTAGGGATTAAAAGTAACTTTTAATTTAGTTGCCTGCTGTTTCACTACCATTCTGGCTGACATACCCAATTACAAGAGAGAGTGATTTTGAACGCTGCCAATAAAAAATAAGTTTGTACTAAAATTCGTTCTTGACACAGATTGGATAATCCGATCGAACGAATCGATTGACACTGATTGATGACAACAGAGACACAACCTTACAGAATTGATATCGAAACATGGACCAAATAATTACAAATTTGTGGTTTTTAAAAAAAAAAAAACCGCGCTAAATCTGAATGCCGTAATTATTTCAATTTCATTTGCGGATATTAGTAAAAAATATGAGTGAAAGTGACTGTCTAACTCCAGGGCCCGAATGCTACTGTTCACAAGCATACGACAAGCCTGGCACAAACTTCAATACGAGGTATTTGGTATTCTACTAAAACCCGAATCTAATTCACAAGCGTCAAACTGGCGCCAGCGTAAGTACGTTTTGGACAGTAGAACGAAGTACGCTGGCGTCAAACTAGCGCCAGCTTAAGTACGTTTTGGACAGTAGAATACGAAGTATGCTGGCTTCACGCTAGCGCTTGTGAATTGGATTCCGGTTTTACTAGAACACCAAATATCTCGTATTGAAGTTTGTGCCAGGCTTGTCGTATGCTTGTGCACTTAGTAGAATTCGGGCCCTGATGATATAACAAGAAACGCAAATGACAAATAAAAGATCTGTTACCAATTAAATCACGAGGAATATATGTAAAAAATGTACTCCTGTGGAAAATTTCAAGAAGAACAGTGGTTTTCTGAAAATGTATTTTGAACCTATACTTTACTTATACTTCATTGCACAGAAAAAACATATTACAGACACTTAATATTGGAAAAAACATGTACAAAGACGAGCTTATCTCTAAAAAGAGATCTCTTCCAGCAAACCTAGGATGGAGAGGATAATTTATTAAAAGGTAGACCTACATATTATGTGCACAACGATAAATATTATATTAATAGACTACTTACTAATAAGTACATAAATACATATAACATAACAATACAAATCAAATAATACATAAATAAATAGAAAATTAAGCATATTAAAGAAAGAAAGTATGTAATTTTATTGATTACTCCTTTTCTCATAGAGGGTGATGAAAACTAGAGTGTGCACCTCAGGAGTGAAAACTATTGGCTCGAGGCTTTGAAATCCTCGCTCCCTTAGGATTCTACTTATGAATCCCTCGTTACACTCGGGACAACTCTAAAATCCCTCGGTCGCTCAGGATTCAAAAAACACTCTTGCCCTAAAAATAGTTCTTTACTCCCTTGGTAAACAATCTACTAACATATGTTATTATTAGGCTGCTAGTCAAAATAGATAGGTAGGTACTTTTTAGGAACTATCATAACGGTAATTTTGTTCATGAGTTGTAAATACTACAAATTATTATCAAATGCTGTTATTTTTGTAGACAAAATTGAGAAAGTAAAATACCACTCCTGAAAATATACTCGTATATAATTCTGAAAATATTAAGCCATTGTAAATAGCCATATGCTATGCTTCAACTTCAAACATGTTCCTAGATTAATTGTTTGACTACCTTGTCCAATACCGACTTGTCACTATCAGTATTTCGCTCTTTATGTGCTGGAAGGTGTAGGCACACCAACCCGTATCGTACAATATTGTGAACCACATGCAACCCTCATGCCCTTCCTTCACTGCGAGGTACATAATTCTGTTGTAGGAGTACGTGCCTCGCATCCGCACCGCGCCCGATCTCGATCTCAAAGCCTGTCCACTAAGCCTTCGTTTAGATCAAATGAATTACAAGTAGGTAATCTAAAGAAACGCGAGCTCAAATGAGATTCCAGACGATATTGCCTCGGGAAAAAGTAATGGTGGTCGGAGGTCGCCGGAAATTAAGGAAATAGTCAATTTATGTTAAGAGTTTAATTAAAATATGCACAGGGTTTATTTTGGACATCTATTTTATTGGGTTCTTGACATCTAATTCAAGTGGAATGGAAAAATAGTGTGATTGCTATATTTTGGATATAACTAGCTATGTTACTCATAGCTATTGCCGTTTCAGGGTAAATGTCTGTCCGGCTTTGAATGTTGTTTTAGGTTAACTGGCCGTATTGTTAATAAACGAATCTCGAAACTCGTGCCAAAAAATCGCGCCAAAATATTTCTTGTCCAATTTCGTTCCCGCCATGCTGTGCAGTTAATTCAATAAAAACATATTTTACCGGCTTGCAATTTTCCCTCAGGCGTAAATTGCCCATTAAGTCCAAAAATAAGGTGTCGATATCGAACTGAGGAGCGGCGAGGACTTAAACAAATAGTAATTAGATCTCATTTGTCTCTAAATATTGATAAACTGGAATCTATGGATAGAGATAAATTTGCCCGCTGGGTATTGTCCTACCTGCCCCACCCTGTCCCCTTTGTACTAGTCGTTTGTGTATCCGAGTGATGGCGATAGTTGCCCAAGCCCGCACCCACGATGAAGCAGGTCGGTACTAAACTAATAGATTTAGAATGAATTCCCCGTGGGTTAATGGTTCTGTCCTAATTTATTATGCATCAAGAGGATCGGGTGACGCTAATTAAATTATAATCAAATTATGAACACCTCAGTACATCAAAATGTGGTTCGGTAGGCTGAGTGAGGACAATAAATACGCCCCATGGATATACTTACCTATCTACACCCGCAACGTTCACATCTATGCAATTTATATCCTCTAGCAGAGAATGAAATGCTTGACATTTCTGATGGATTTACGAGCCTTCTTACTTGCTACAGTGTACACATTGCGTGTAATGGCATGGCATCGCGTACACATAAATGTACTTATATATGCTTGCTTACGTATCATTCGTATAAGGAAGCCGATAAAACATTAACGTGTTGATGTTTTACATTGCTCGAAACTCCGAAAACGTATTTGTTTTGAACTGAAAGAGTAAGATTATAATGTTTCCGCACGTATAAACATCAGCTATCGTATTCGGAAAAGGTGGGCCCTTATAAAGTCTCCGTCATTACGTTATGGGTCGCCTTTTTGTATACCCTTTTCAGAGGCAATGGGCACGGCCTGACAGTGAGACGTGCTGAATTATTTAGCTTTCGTGCCGTTGCCGAGGCTACAATGACGTTTGTGACGAGTCCTTCACAATAACGTGAGTGAAACGCACCACCTCCTATTGGAATTAGGCCCCGAGGTAACCCACCGAACATTGCCGTCATATAATATCCAACCTTAAATCACATGGAAGAGCGATATCTCTATAAAGGCTCACAGAGCGTTGGACTATCCTGTCAATTGTACTGCGAACGTCGCTCACTGCACCCAATATGATGCCTTATTGAAGTTCTACGGATTGTATCCAGATAATACCTACAATACACGTTTACATTTTCCAATTCATTATGAGAACCGTGGATGAGTTGATTCCTGATATGTAGTTAATAACATTATGTAGACACAAAGGTCGAATGTAGATATCTAAATTGTTATGCATAACGTATACATGAACATGTTATTGTTGTTGTCCTATGTATCCCCGGCGGCGGCGGCGGCACAGCGAGCCTGCATTATCTCTCCATACCATAACACTCTGTCTTGCGCTTTCCCTGAATGAATATGGATAGCGATAGTGAAACATGAATATGTATAACATTATTTTTCAGTCAATAACTAACTATGCTTCCTTTCAAAGCTCAAGATAAATGAAAAGAAATGTTGAGAATTCCAGTCCCCGACTCATAAAGAAAAATACGCTTGCGCCTGAGAACGCTTTTGTGTTGTATGTGTGATGATGTCTTTTTTGTAAGCAGCGAGAAAGACAAGAGAGGGTAGAGCAAAAAGCCTCTGCCTTCAAAGGTGTGTGGCTACAATAGCATTACGCAAACGAGGACTCTGGAATTTAGAGCCAAGCCGTTGCGGTCTGCCTTCCTTGTAAATATAATGAGATGCGAAAAACGCGGCGATCTTCAAGAGATTTGTAAGTAAAATGTGCTGCAAGAAAATTCGCGCGAACGCTTTAGTGTTAACTTTGCAGAAATATGGCTCACATTAAAAAGACACAGCCTGTGTTGACACTTTGTTCTGTATAAAACTATTATGTTTATGAAAATACCGTGGAAAATTCATAAGCGTCCAATTTAGAACCTTCCTACCTTGTGGTGCTTCCAATAGTTTGGTGCAGCAAAAACCAGTTGTATAAAGAGCCTTATCAACCACAGATTATATGTATTAAACGTCGGATAAGCCATGCAAAAAAGTTCAACTGCAAAATAAAACGCAAACAGCCGAACACTTGCCTGCGCTAAAAATCCATAAATGCATCGATGCAGTCGAATAAACCTTATTTGTGGCATACTTTTCCTCATAAAGCGTATAGTTTTCAACGCTAGGGTAGGAATTTACTAAGGTAGCTGGTCGTATCATACAGTCGCTACGGAAGTTGCTCGACTCTCGCTATAACTCAGCTACTATGCCGTGGATGACATCCTACCATTCCTACCCCACTGAGCACTAACCAACTTGCGTTGCCACCTCTCTCGCAACCATACCAACACAGCCTAGAGTTCATTATCCTTTGCTCTACTTGCAGGGATATTGTGGTGGAGTTACGCTCCCTCTGCCTCATACCCCTCTTGTTCCTGCTTGTGTCATGTATATTTCATCCATTCACATCCTTTTCCTATACGCATTTAGTGCCGTTTTTTGTTGACAATTAATTTATGTAATGCGGTATCATTCGATATTGATGAACAAATCTCACAAAATGTTTATGAATTTGTAAACATATCGTATTTATTTGTTAGAAGAGACACAATAATCTCAATATAGCTGGACCGCAAATACAACATGCAGAGATTGTAACAGAAGCCGCAATATATCATCAAATCTTCAATAATTAATTGTAATACCGTTTATACCTTGCGGTTTATACTGCGGCTTGTACCTTGGTGGTCACGAACATACCTAATGTATGTTCACGGCACGTGGTGACAAAGTCATGCGTTGTCAGTGAGGGTTACTACTGATCATAGTATCTACCATTATCACAAAGGTATACAGTACGGGGCCATTGTTTTGGCACGTCACGTCGGGGCGATACCCGGCGGCGTTTGACTTGGCGGGAGAGAGACAGAGAGAGCGAGACGAGACCCGACGACGACGTGCCAAAACAATAGCCTCGTACCATACATACATGAGCGTAGGGTTGCATATTTAGTTTTCCCTGTTGGCCAGCAACTAACAACCCCGCTATCTACCCGTACTGAGGCAGCGTGGTGGAGAATGGCTCAATCTTACTCGTATCTGGGTCTTATCTGGCCTTTGCCCCTCGGTGGGGACATTATTCGGCTACATTTCTTTATTTATTCTTATTGATGGTCTTGTAGTAACTTTAGTAGAAAGTAAGCCTCAACAATTACTTGACCGGTATAGCCCACCCCGCACGCACTGGCCTCGGGTCCATACATCTAGCAATTGGTCGCCGCCCGTGTCCCGCCGCGCTCCTGCAATCTTCTTAAACTCTAAATAACAAAGTGGGGCGAGCTATCCTCACAAAACAAAACAAACGACCGACCTTTTGCCTTCTTTATGAGACCCTTGTTAACTTGTCCTTAATAAATTATTTATTTTGCTTGCCTTCTCGTCGGCCATGCCGTGTACGGGTCTGTTAATTTTCTTTATTATTTTCAAACTTAGTTTTTACCGCCCGCCGGTTCTGTTTATAGCCGAAATTTATTTTTGCTGGCATTTTGAAACCGATATTCTATCGGTACGGACGTTATTCTTGTTCATCACCAGTCATTTTAATACGCAAGTAAGTGATGTACCAGGATATGGTTAATGCAAGGATTCAGACTTTGAATGTTTCGTATAAATAGCAGCACGCAAATAATTATAGCATGAATAAAACTAATTGTACCAAAATCTAATTAAATAAAAGTAAATCAACTGACGTTTACGATTAAGAAACAAGACGAAGAAAAATAAAATAAATACTACCTTTTCCCCTATCGTACAAAACTGATGATATTTCAGTATAATTGTCGGCCCATTAAGGGCAAATTTTCAAAATCACGCAATTAATATCAAATTACTCAAACAATAGATGAACTAATGTTCATATTATCTTAAGAAAATTACTCATTACTTTGTCCATTGTATCCTCAGAAGAGAAAAATTGCGATATTAATAGGGTGGGAATTCTAAATAGACCGTTTTCATTCCCTGCACTGCAATAATGAGGGACAGAGAAAAAAATATCTGGAAATACAAACCCGAAGAAATAACAAGCAGACTACACATAACAGATGCTTGACCTCAATGTTCACACCGTGTTTACTTAGAATAACATACACATCTGACTGGGTACCTACATGAGCAATCCAGCTGGGCAGTATATGTATAACCAACCGGATGCCCGGCATATTAGAAAATGGGGCCCCTGTGACTTTGACAGACCACTAGTTTGTTAGAATAGATTAATAACCGGCCAAGTGCCAGTCGGACTCGCGCACGACGGGTTCCGTACTATTATCTATAAAAAACCGCAAAAAAAACACGTTAGTGGTATGGGAGACCCCCTTAATATTAAATTTCTTTTGTTTTTTAGTATTTGTTGTTATAGCGGCAACAGAAATACATCACCTGTGAAAATTTCAACTGTCTAGCTACCACGGTTCATGAGATACAGCGAAGTCTCAGTAATAAAAGAAAAGAAAGAAATTTCAAGAAATTAAGAATGTGAATAACTAGTCCACTGATGAGTTTGCTTTAAAACATAAACATAAGATAAACATAAACATTTACAAACAGGCACATACATTGCTTCTGGCCCCACACTGGGATACCCTGTGTCGTGGGAACCAGAAACAGCGACATCACAAACATGTAAACATCCAAGACCGGGGGTTATTTTTGTCCCCAGCCTGGATTCAAACCCGGGACCTCTCGCATGGTAGGCAGATGCGCAACCGCTGCGCCACAGAGTTCGTCGATTTTTTCACCTTGTAACTCCGCGCTAGCTGCCTCAGAATTTTTACAAGTCTCACTATGAGCACAGTGTAGAAACTTGTGAAAACCGAAAATGAGACATGGCTAGCAAGTTGAGTAACGAGTACCACGCTGGAACTCACAGGGCGGAAAATTAACTTTCTAGCAAATCTCATTTCTACTCAGTCATACTTATTAGCGATTGGCGCCGCCGATATATTGATGCTCGTTGCTAGCGATTAGTGAGATTGACCCCCAAAATTTTACCTGACTAATAAATAGAGTAATAATAAATAATGCAAGGATCCCCAGTAAGAAAAGCGGCGTAAGCCGACCGTGAAAATATGCTTGACAAGTTATTTTATCGAGAAATACACGCTTTATCATGAAGCAAAAATTGTACATGTCTAACAAGATATTTAACGAGAAAACAATAGAATTTGTCCTGAAAGGCGGCGCAAGCCGTCCCTGAAATTTTCTCTGAAATTACTTGTTACCAAATGAAGACAAAATTAAAATAAATAAAAGTGTACACGAAAAAAGCTATATTTTAGAGAATTTCATCATTAGAAATTAGAAAAATTAGATGTTCTTTACGGTTTTACTACAATAGAGAAGTCGTACAGTTTTGGTGCTAAACACCACACATAAGTCCTGAATTAATACGTTAATGTTACCATTTGCCACTGGAATCATACATCGGTTTAACCTACCTGGCACCCTTTCAAGTTTTGCTGATTAATACGCATCTTGCTGCGTTTTTCTTGCCATGTTTTCATAACGGCAGCCAGCTTCTGTATTCCTGGTATAAGAGGATATAAACAGCGTTGTCGTGGGGGTGATATTTTCAACAAACACGCCACGGGCCGTTGTCGCCGGCATACATATTTGTCGGAAAGATTTTCCGTTCCAGTCACATGAAGGAAATGTATTTTATTTATCAGCACTTGAGGCCGGACCTTCCGCTAGCTATAAATTTTATTGTGATATGATTTAGGAGCGCGTTTGCGATTTTATGGTAAACAGTTAGTGTTAGTTGCGGGATTTATGTCCTTTCTAAAACGACGCAACTGACCGATCTACTCTCTACTTGAAAGTTTATCGTCCCAACGTGCCAAAACAAAGGCCCCGTACTGTATGTATACTTGAGTTATTTACACTCTGCTCTGTTTATCACACAAAAAAGTGTTGACGTCAACTTCAGTGGTTTTTTACGCTAATGAGTTCATAATTAAATTAGGGTAATGCCAAGTATTTGTTTCTTTTACAGGTTGGTACCAAATCAGCGGCTTTATAATTCACCAAGTTAAAAACTTTAAAAAAACCTACTTCATGACCGCATAAATTACTTAAACCTTTCCGCGTGGGATGCGAATGTCGTCTATGGGACACGATAGTGAACCTACGAAATCTGTCTTCTGACTTCACGATACTACAAAAAATAAACAAAATCGGTTCTTGCAGCCAGAATTCATCTCAATGACAATGAGCGTAAAAGCACAAAGTCACTTAAAGGCAAAAATAAGTAATTTTGTTTACCTGGATGACAGTGTTTTCTATGTAGAAACTTAAGCACTAGACCAATTCCTGATTTTAAAAAATATTGAACCAACCTGCACGGCCGCCTTTCATATAAGAATTAAGAATTTTTGAAATCGGTTAATAAATAATACCAGTTTCGAGGTAACACACATAAAACAATAAAAAACATACAACCGAATTGATAACCCCTCCTTTTTTGAAGTCGGTTAAAAATATATTAAAAGATGCAAGTCTTAATAAATGTGAAAAGAACAACCGACGAACAGAGGTTGTTTTGTGAAGAGTTCTGTGCTTTATTGCATGAATTTCTTGTAAAAGTTACTTTATTCGGGTAGCGTCTGTTTTTGGTCGCTGATTTCATTCGCAGTACGCTACAACTTTTTTGAGTTATATTTTTGTTTCAGTCTATTGTCAAAGATATCCTAACTGACATTGTGCAAATTCCAAATTCCAAATTCCATATTAATTGGGTATGCTAAATACTTTTAAGGGAACCAAACTAAGCAAACCATTTCGAGATAATTGTAATTAATTAATTAAATAGAGCTTGACCTTTACTCATTTTCTGATGACGTAGTAGGAGGCTACTCACTGTCCTCCTGTGCTTCAGATCAATAAAACTCATTGTTCTGTACAACTTTTTGTTCAATTTAGGTGACAGCCAGCGATGGGCTGAGTATCTATAATGTACGACTATCGACTAACCCTCTTAGCCCGGATTTTACCAACGAAAGAGTAACTTTTACTCGAGAGTATCTTCTACTTTTTCATAGACACCAGTGACACCTAGATTAGACCACCTCATTTTGAACTGTCATTTGTCATACAAATTATCCCCGGGATAGTTATTCTCGGTATAACTTTTTGTTGGTAAAATCCAGCCTAAAGTCATAAAACTTATCAAGCCTTTGATAACTAAAATGTGTTTTGTCCCTTTCTCACAAACATAAAGGAGTTTGGGTAACCTACTATGGACCATTGGCGGTTTTTTTTGTCGCGGCCACCGATATCTTTATCATTATTTGGTAGCAGTATCATAATGTATTATATTTAAAGAGGAAGCATTGCTGTAAACAATTTCGAAGCTGAGATAATAGAGCATCAAGTGACGCTTCTTGTACTGAAAAAACTTTAAAATGAGATATTTCAGCCCTGAAATGATTTAGCTATATGTACTCCATAGTAAGATTAGCTTATTTTTTATTTCTCTTTCAAAAATTACTTTCATGGGTGGCCGCCAATACTCAAAATCAACCTAACTCTATGGAAACGTCAAAAGGAGACGCCAATTACCCAATGCCATTTCAAAGTGGAAGAGGAAGACACACGAATTTTAATCGCATTTTAGCTATACTTGGTTTATTAGACGTTTATTAATAAGAGCTTATAAATATAAGTAGTATTTTATTTGTGTATCTGTCGCAGGGATATGATTGATGAAAACTCAGAAAATTATAAAATGAAATACTTACGTGTGGATGCTGATTGAATTTGTCTGTGTATTTATGATTTCTCATGTAAATTGTACACCTTTTGATAGTGCACGACATTTTAAATACAATTATACTAATTTTCTCCTTGCCCCTCTTTGCAAATCAGTTATTTAATTAAAATAACGTTTCCTGAAAGTTTGTTTATCAAATATTCTGTCGGTTGCTAAGGCTGGATTTTACCAACAAAAAGTCATGCGAAAATAACTATACCGGGGATAATTTGTATGACAGTGACAGTTCAAAACTCTCGAGTAAAAAGTTACTCTTCGTTGGTAAAATTTGCTCTAACCGCCCCGTACTCAGAGTCATTTAATAAACGATTAAACCTATTCAAAATTTGAATTTTGATACAAAATTCATTACTTAGTAATCCTTAATGAATCATTAAAGGACTCTGATACGGTACGATTGGTACGGCCGTAAGACATTTATTATGACAGAATACAAACTGTTTTTTTTTAGTTCAGATACAAGCAGCAAGCAGTCTCTAGTGACATCATCAAAATAAGTCCCCTCGTCTTATTTTAAACATGATTTAAATAATCATTTAACATCTATGACTCGAAATATTCAAATTACTTACCTTTTGTAATATCTCTCGTATTTCAGTAGTTGGTGTTGTTGCGGCAACAGATATACACATTCTGTAAAAATTTCAACTTTCTATTTACGGTTCGCTGACGGACGGATTAGGGGCCCGTTTGGCACCCTTCGGGTACGGTACCTTAATAAAGCTATGAGCAGAGCTAATCTAACTTAATTTAACTTATTTAAGAACTGAAGAATTGAAGCGTAAACAGGCGTTTTTTGAGAAGGAGAGTTAACCCTTTAATGTAAACACGCCTCTGAAAGGAACATAGTCTATAGAGCTATGAAAAGTTTGATAACCTTTGGATTCTAAAGGAATGATTAATTTATAAAAAAAATATCGCATCTTTTTTATTAAAACATATTTTTTGCCTTGAGTTTTGGAAGTTTGCTGGGCGTGGCATGAAAGAAGATCCACTATCCATCCACCCATTGGATGAGACAGTGTTGAATACCTACGGATTATTATGGATACTACTATGGATATTTGACGCAATCGACGTATGCTATGTGATTCTGCAAATGTTTTAAGACATTTGAACTTTCAAGTCATATGCTTTTATATCACAATTCAGATACCTGTATAATTTTATTTCTAGACAAATAAGTGTATGAAACACTAAATACGCAAGGTACGTCTGCCGAATGGTTAGTGATCTAGTGATACGTACTATGTATTATACCTTCATGGAAAATTGGAAACGGAACTTGGAAAACAAGCTCCACGGAAATTCTTAATCACGTCGGTCTCGTTAAATAGGTAGATTACTTTCAACGCAGAAGTTTTATGCGATTATACAGTTTATGAGCTACCAAGTAAGGTTGAGTCGTTCCTTGTCGGTATTTCATAAAATAAACGATCGCTTAACATGAAATTAATTCGAAACTTTCGGGTTTAATAGCCTGTACCTACTGTATACGAGCCTAAACAACTTGAAGCACCCTTCAGCATGATTTTCGTAACATAGTTTTCTCGATTGAAAATTAGTTTGGAGAGTCCTCAGTACTTTTGAACCCTATAGTAACTTGATATACATTTACTTGAAGAGAAGTACAGCAATATATTGTTACACTTTGTTTGAAATCAACCTTTTATGTTTGTTTTGTTGACGTTCGTTGTTTGATTGAGGTATTCTGTTAATAAGGGGTATTCTGTAAGCCTTTTAGGTGTCACTAATTTCATGTATTCTATGCTCAAAAAACTTCTCTTACTTGATAAGTGTCATAATTAACAAATAACCGGCCAAGTGCGAGTCGGACTCGCGCACGAAGGGTTCCGTACCATTATCTATAAAAAACCGCAAAAAAAATAATAAAAAATTGTATGGGAGCCCCCTAAATATTAATTTATATTTTAATTTAATTATTTATTTTTTAAGTAAATTACTCAATATATTGTGAACATTTTAAGTGTCTACCTGCTACCATTATCAATATCGAGCAAAAATGAGCAAAAAAATCACGTTTGTTGTATGGGAGCCCCCCTTAATATTAAATTTCTTTTGATTTTTAGTATTTGTTGTTATAGCGGCAACAGAAATACATCATCTGTGAAAATTTCAACTGTCTAGCTACCACGGTTCATGAGATACAGCCTGGTGACAGACAGACGGACGGACGGACGGACGGACGGACCCTAAAAACTACCGGCTTACCATTTATTATTAACTGCCACTGCTAGATATCCTATCAGTTCAAGGCTCACTCCTTTTCTCATACTGGATGGCAGAGGCACATTTTCAATGTTTAGCTATATATAATGGTCTGGAAGAGACTAGACCCCACGATACAGGGAATCCTAGTGTGGGATCTAGGGCTTAACCAAAATGTGAATCTTTTATTGGAAATAAAGAAATTCATTCATTCATTCATTTGAGGGCATCATCCAATCGCCACAGTAACTATGCGCTCGGAATTAGCGAAAATCCACACGATCAGATTCCAGCTCCCTGCTTCCATAGCATTCTAGCACTGATTGACAGTGCCTAACGATTATGGCCAGTTGCAAATAGTTTCAATTCTCCTGTTCATTGTAGCTGGTTTATAAACAAGAATGTAATCTTCCTTCCCAATTACCTGCGTGCCTGTTTGCATCTGACAGATCCAATTACGTTAAAAGTATTGATCGTGCACAGTGGACTGGCTAGTGAGTAATGTTGTGTTACAGGAATTCAATTGTTAGAAGAGTTCTTTGTTCAATTAAACTTTGTTTACCTTTCCTAACATGATATGATATGAAATACTATTAGGGCTCAAAAGGGACTGTTTATATGGGGATTTTAAAGTGAGGTATTTCTATTTAAAAATATTCTTCAATTTCATGAAAATATGGTCAATGTTACGGTAAAATAAAATGAACTTAAAAACTGAAAAAGCATTACTCCATAGCTGCGGCGATGGGCTAACCCGCTGTCTCGCAAAATGGAGTATTGAATCACTGGTTGAGAGTGGACACAGTTGTACCTCTGCCACCCCGTACGGGACAAGGCGTGACGCTATGTTATGGTATTATATCTTCCTTAAATGACCCATACATAAAGTTATTACAGCAGCATTTCCGGAATCCAAAAAATCAGCCAAGTGCGAGTCGGACTCTCACACGGAGGGTTCCGCACCATCATTGTACTAAATGTACAAATAAATACGTTTCTTGTATGAAGACACCTTTATTTTTTCAATATTTCGTGTATTTCAGTATTTATTGGTGGAGCGGCAACAGGTATACACATTCTGTTCAACTTTATAGCTATTACGGTTCGTGCTGGAGGGCCCTCTGACGGACGTAAGGACGGACGGACGGACAGCGGAGGCTTAGTATTAGGGTCCCGTTTGACACCCTTCGAGTACGGAACCCTAAAAAAGAAATTTGAAAGACGTCCCCTGGCTACGGGTTACGTCATTGGGAACTATTTTGTTTTTAAATTAATGTTAATAGTTTTTTTGACGATTGTCCAGCAAAATGCCCATCTTTAAAAAGTTATTCCAGCAGATTGAGATACTTCTTGAATCCACAAAAAAATATATTTATAAAAACGACCCTCGCCTAAAAATTTTGTGTTTGAAAACATCATAATCCCATTGGAAACTAAATAAAAAATATATAATCTAATAGTAGTTTCTTACCTAAAACGAGTTATTCTAGGAGTTCTACAAGGAACGCTGGTATTGTTCTTATCTGTAAAAATCGGTAATCAAAGTATATAAATTTTTTGTGTTTAACATTTTAAAAATCATCAGCGATTTTTGTGTAATTTGCAAAAAACACACTTTTTGCGCGGAAGTAAGTGTCGCGCTGGAGTTTACGCCATTATAACTTTATTATATCATTTTTCTTTTATGATTTGTGAAAATTTCCACCACCACAAACCCAGTTGCTAATTTTAACGTTACCAGGCGCCTTCTACAATGAATATGGTTCTTGTGTCTATAAAACCGGGGCATCTAAATTGAAAAGTTTATTTCGTAGTGTGTCTAAATTTACATTATCATATGCGGAAGTAATATCTAAGAACGCAGCCAAAACAGATGAGTTGTCAGAAAATGACAGGCGGATGTCTGTTACTAGTTATTGTTCTGAGGTTACTAGTAAACAAATGCAATCCATGGTACTTTTTCCTTTTCTAAATCCATACTGGCTTTGAGACAATAGACCATTACTTTCTATAAACCATTCCAGTCGATTCTTTACTAAGTGTTCTGCGATCTTAAGTATTACCAAAGAGAGAGCAATCGGTCTGAATCCTGAAGGATCACATGGATTTTTAAATGGTTTCAGGAATGGAATGATAGTCTGTACTTTCCATGAGGGAGGAACATTTCCAGAAATCATTACATTATTGACAATGTCTAAGTAGTACATTAGTGTACTATCGCTCAAATGAGCAAAAAAGGAATAAGGTATGCCATCACACCCTGGAGCAGAGTCTCTACAATATTTAATTACACCTTTTAATTCATGAATTTTGAAGGGGGAATTTAACCCGATTCGATGGTCAACTATTGAAGGGGGAATAGTATACTTGCAACACAATGACTCTAAAGGTACAGAGGGAGGGGCTAACTTATCCAGAAATTGTTCTGTTAATGAAGGGGGAAAAGTATTTAAAGTGGTTTCCTTAAAAGCAGATTTAAACTTTCTAATATTGGCCCACACTACTGATGGATTTACATGAGGGGAAATGGAAAGGCAGAAAGCTCTCCAACTTTCAAACTTTTTACGTTTAAATAGTTGCCGGGTCTTGCTAATTGAGTGTGTAACTTGAATAAAATTTTCATCTGTGCTATTACTACAGTAATTTAATTCTGCCAATTTTCGTTCCCTGACTGCTAAAGTACACTCCCGGTCCCACCAAGGCGGAGACCGAATCATTACCTTTTTAGAACTTTTACAAGGAAAAACTTCTTCTGCTGCTTCAAACATGATCTTTGATAAAGACTCAGCACATGTACTTTCATTTCCAGCAACCACATTGGGAAGAGAGTTAATTTTTTTGTCAATTATTTTCTTAAACAGACTCCAATCAGCTTCGGCAAGATTGAATTTAAAACGGGGATTAAAATTGGAGGATTTAAGAGGATATTTTGATGGGAATTGTATGAGGATAGGAAAGTGGTCACTACCAAAAGTGGAACCAATAGGATTCCAACATAATTCTGCAGCTAAGCTTGGAGAACATATTGAAAGATCAGGGGCACTAATGCCTTGGCTGGGTGCTGTTCTGCGAGTAGCTGAACCATTGTTCAATATACATAGATTATGTTTATCCACTAATTCTAAAATATTTACAGAAAAAGGAGTTGGAGCTGATGAAATAGTACTGCCCCAAGATGAGTGTTGGCAGTTTAAATCACCTAAAATTATAACAGGTTTAGGAATAGATGATATGATATGATCAAGTTCATTGATAATATCAGAAGAAGGACGAGGAATATACAAAGATACAAAAGAAATATTAATAGCCTTGACGGCAATAATAGAGAAGTTATCATTATGAGACGGAAGCGGTATATGTACATATTCACAAGGACGTTTGATAAATATGGCTGTCCCGCCATATCCATCAGATCTGTCTTCTCTAAGACTAGAGTAACCGGGGATCTTAAAAATAGAACCTGGTTTTAGCCAGGTCTCTTGAAAGGATAAAATTAATGGTTGGTATTTTTTTATTATATAAATTATATCACTTTTCTTATTATTTATACTTTGGCAATTCCATTGAATCACCTGATGATTGTAGTGAGCCATTGTACAAAGTAGGGAGAATATTATCATTATTTATGAAGTCAGCGTTGGACGGTACCTTATTGTATTTACATTGGGATAAATAAGTGGTTAGCATTTTAATTAGCTCTTGGATAGTAGTTTCATCGATTTTATTTTGTTGTTCACTAAATTTAAGTACACCACCATTAGGTGATGTCTCAATATTTTCATTGATGATTGCATCGTGAGCCTTCCTATCATAACCTTTGGTTAATCTAGGGGGGGATTTCGGTTTCAAATAAACAGTTTTTTTATATGAGCTATAATTGAAACAAAAAGTAAACTTTAGAAAAAACCGACTTCCACAAACCCTATTTGATTAGATTGAGTTTAATACTAACTGTAACCCCTTATCCCCCCCTCCCTTGGGGAATTAATTTTGTCAAATGCTATATCAGTGCTACCCCACGCGACTAATGAACCCCTGTACAAAGTTTCATGGCTCTAGGTCCACCGGTTTAGGCTATGCGTTGCCTGCCCGTCAGCCACGCATTGTATTTGTACCTAGTATTGAGCAGATCTGGTGGCCATATGTGGTCTTCATCAGCAGTTCCGCATCACAATATTATGCTTACCATGTGCATTTGCACGAGTTATTATGAAAAACACAAAAATCACTATAGGTCTGCCTATAATATTTGAAGAGTTCTCTCGATTTCTCCAGGATCCCATCATCAGATCCTGACCTGGTGTCAATGGGACCACCCTTGAGGTATTACCTATACGCCGAAAAAAGATTTGTTCAAATCGGTTCATAATTGGCGGAGCAATCGCGTAACAAACATAGAAAAAAAAAAAAAAAAAACATACGGGTCGAATTGAGAACCTCCTCCTTTTTTTGAAGTCGGTTGAAAAATAGGTAATCAATATGCTTACCTCTAAAAACTGAATCTTCGACATTTTAGAAATAATTAGTAGCTTTTGTATAATTGATAATAAAACACACTTTTTCGCACTTTTCTGCCGCAGCGACGGACGCGAAGAGCCGCGTTGCAGTGTGAGCTATTATACTCGTATACTTTATCTTATCATATTTATTTTATAATTTTGTCCAAATTTCAACCACCACAAATCCAGTTGCTAATTTGATACTAACACGAGCCCGTAATAACAATATATCGTGAGCACTCACAATATTGTCTCTACAGAAGAGAGCTCAAAGGTTATATGCAAAAAGCAAAGCAATAACTCTAGTAATAAAAGAAGCTCCATAAAGTTATTTTATATTTTTAAAGAAAAGTGCTTGTCTTTCTATTTGAAAAAATAAAACGGCAGATGACGATAGACAAGGTCAGTTACCAATGAAATCACGAGGAATATATGTAAAAACATATGACAGTTTCATCCTGTGGAAAATTCGACAGAAACAAAGTGATTTTCTGAAAATGCATTTTGAGCTCAATTTAAGATTTAACCAAACAAGCTTAAACTCTCCACAGAGTACATCAGAATAAAGATACAACTCTATTTTTTAAGTAAGTATGTTATTTTATTCTTTACTAATTTTCTCATAGAGGGTGATGAAAAGTAAAGTGTCCACCTCAGGAGTAAAAACACTTTTTGGCCTAAGTGGTGTACATTGAATCCCTCACTACTTCAGGATTCGTTCCTCACTACCTCGTTACACTTGGGATTCAACCTACTTCCTTGGTAAACAATCTACTATTTATGCACCCGCTTAGAGTGTTACTCGCTATATGTATTCGAAACATTAGTCTGGTAGTCTAGTGACCTTGACTTAGTCCCTATCGCGAGCTACTGCCGTCTGCAACCTTATTATAACGGGGATTAGATTTAAGTTGTGTGTAACGTTAAGGTGACTCAAGCTACTGCTAGATTACTACAATCTGTTAATTACAATTAATCCAGCTATTCCTGAATTAGGACAAAATTATACGACCAGCTGATATTCTTAATGTGTTCCTCGTGTAGAAAAGGCTAAGATGTGGTGTTATAGCAGATGTTCATAAATATACAATTATCCATGCTTATACTTAAAACAATAAAGAATTTGCATTTTTGAATTTGTAAGTTGACAAAGTTGTTTTGAAGTAGGCGGTAAACTAGTTTAAATTAGAATTAAAATTGTAGGCTAGATACAAAAGATTGGATTTTATTTGTTAGTTCGATTCGTTACTTAAATGCTTGTGTATGAAGTAGGTACCTACATAGATAGATCGGTTGATAAAGTGAAGAGCAATCCCAAAACAAAAACTAAACAAGCGCTTAATTCACTTCCTTTTCTATCTATCGGTTTATATCTACATTCCAACTCCCGGCCCCTTGATCGATGCGGTATCTTAACGAAATGTCGGCAGCCAGTTACGTTGATCGAACTCCTTTCATAAGGGGCAAAAACTGATCAGTTTAATCAGAAACGGGCTCCGTCAATCAGTGTGGACGCGGCTCGTTACCGAAATGAGTGGTAATTTACCGAAGCTGACCGAAAACGGTTTCCAACTATGTCTGTCTTACTCTATCTTGTTAATAACTCGATCTCCTGTGAAGTCCCGACCACTTTGGTTCTGTTTTGCGAGAATCGCAATGCAGTGGCATTGGGTTTTATTCCAGCACCGCTTCTAACTTTTTGTTTTGTGTCAGGAAATGTTGAAAATTTGTTATGCCTTTGCACAGCCTTTGCTAACGTTATGTCTAGCGTGAAACATGAGTAGGTACGCACTAAAAACTAAACCAGCTGGTTAAAAAATTGCTGATTCAGTGCTGGGGAAGCTAGTAAAAACGTTGGGGAGTGACATAAATCTGATATTAAATTTTAGTGATGTCCTCTTAGTTTCGAAAGATTTCCCTCTCACCAGGATTAAAATTTTAAACATACACGCCGATAACGTTAAAAATATCACTGACTTGCACACGAAGGGTTACGTATCATCTTACCAGAAAAACGAGAACATAAAATATTCTGAACTTAGTTACGATATTAGTCCCTGCAGGGAGGATACGATGTTAAGCTAATTACGCCATCGACGACTTTGAAAGGTGCCGCGAAATTGCGATGATATTAGGACTAAATAATGCAAACATCAAGAAGCACCGCAGATTGATAAATGCACCTGACAGTCCCATACCTACATTTGATAGATATTTGATAAAACATAACTCTTCTTGCTGTAGACTTTGTTCATGTTCATGACTGTCAGTGTCAGTGGCACCACGCGCCTTCGATATACGATATCTACACATACATATCTGAGATACATATATCGAGTGATTTTGAACGGGAATCTGTCAATATAGGTCTCAATATCCGTGTATCGAAGGCGCGAGAATCGACCCTAGTAGGTATTACCATTCTGCGGGGCATTTAAGGGAACTCAATATTTGTGGCGGAAATAGACATACCAATTCTGTAAAAAATAGATACAGCTCTCTGACTGACGGACGGACAGACAGCGCAGGCTTAGTAATAGGGTCGCGTTGGTCACCTTTCAGACACGAAACCCTAACAAGCATTAGAAGCAGTGGAAAGTAACAGCGATTCAGGAAACCGGAATTGGCATCTGCAAATCGCAGATATTTATAACGGTCCAATTTAGAGCGGAGTCGTGGATTTGCACAATCTTCGCCTCGTGTTGAACAGTCGCTTACATTTTCGAATGGGAAATAAGGATCGCATCGGAGCAACGGTCGAGCCGGTGATTATCCGGGCACCAGAGCGGACTCCGGGACAATAATGATAGCTATAATTTGACCGTAATCGGCCTCTGGCGCTCCGTACTCGCCTAGAGAGCAGAAAGCTAGTTTTAAGCCCGCTACCTATTTTGCGCATCAGTAGACAACTATCTAAATCAACGTGGCTAATTGCTGCTGCTTGCTCGTTGTGTTAATAGAGATTTCTAGCGATGCACATTTCTGTTCACTTCTAACTGGTTAAACTCAAAACTCTTCAGTGATTCAAAATTTTAACAGAAATTACGTGTATCCGGGATAAACTTGAGCATTAATTAAAATTATTGTCCGGGACAAGTTTAACTTGGAGTGACACGAATGATTTAATGACCTTGTTAATGGGTTAACTTTGTCAAGTCAGGCCTCGGTCGCTCTGGGACTTGGTTTATAATATTAGTGTATTAACGTTGCGGGAACCCTTATGGGTAGGTACTATCTACTTTAAACGGAATATTCATATCAACTCAACTATTAAAATAAAATAAATGCAGGATATAATAGAGAAACTTTTGAATTGAATACCAGTCTTTTATTTAATAACTAGCCCTAAGTGCCCAGCTCATTGAAACTTTATTTCTATAAATAATTTGAAGCACGCTCAGTTCCTTAGGGTTCCGATCCTCAAAAGGAAAAAAGTACCCATAGGATCACTTTGTAGTCCGTCTGTCTGTTTGTCTGAATGTCTGTCTGTCCGTCTGTCAAGACCTTTTTTATCGAGAACGTATCAACGGTATCAAGCTGTAATTTATATCAATTGCTCGAATAATTTGGCACAAAGCAAGGCCTTATAGAACAAGTAAAGGGAAATATCTGAAAACTGACAATTTCCGTCCGTCCGTCCATCCATCTGTCTGTTCGTCTGCCAAGACCTTTTATATCGGGAACGCGTGGACGCATCAAGCTGAAATTCATACACAGCTAATTAATACCCAGGTTTGTCTCCTTTAGCTTTGAATAAATCAAACCTTCTAAGTTAACGCAATCGAACGCTACGACCGTTTATATGCTGTAAAATTGTTGGATTTTCATAGTAATCGCAATGGACTCAAAACCTAAAGTGAACTTTCTGTTAGCCTATCTACAAGCATAAAATTTGGCACGAAGCAAGTTTTTACAGCACAAATAAAGGAAAAATCTGAAAACTGCAAATTTCTGTCTTTCTGAAAAAATATGTCATTTGGTTTACTTATGCGGATGACGTTATACTTATTTTATAAGTATACCTAATTACACCAGTTAGGAGGTAACAATCTCCAAATGTGATCGGAACCCTTGGTCCGCGAGGCCTACCCGCACTTGACCGTATTTATGTAGAAATCTAATCACACCATTTACGAGTTAAAAAACTACTTTGAGCGGCACCCCTGTGCGCGAGTCCTATTCGTACTTGACCGTTTACTATTTTGTACAAAATCGCTCATGATAAAAAAAATAGTTTTATCATCATCTGAGTTGATGGGCTCACTGCATCAACATTAGGAGTAATTTTTCATAATTACGATTTAGGTACATCAAACAGAAAAAGCGTACCTAATTAATTATCTTACCTTTTTAGTCATGTTTTTAAAAACAATATTGTTATAAACATCCGACAAAGCGCCGCTGCAACATCGACATGATGCGAATTCAAACGCAGATGCCTTAGTCCATCTGCAATATCCTTAGTCCATCTGCAATATCCTTAGTCCAGAGGACCTCACCTCACACTATGCACTTAAAAACAGAAACACTGGACATTAACTGGTACTAACGATTCAACAATAGGTCCATCCACCGTAGTTTCCGTGACCCAATTTGATACCGGGAAATGTAATCGGTAAAAGTGATTTAAAAACACAATCAATTTACGACAAATGTTAACACGCAAAACAATCACAATCGTGTTTGTGTAGCAGCGGGTGAGACTGAGTATTAAACGGTTGGTCGTTGAGGATTTCTTAAAACCCATTGACCCTGTGCGGAGCGATGTAACTCACGGGTGGAGCGGCGGCGGCGGCCCGCGGCCTCAGGACATACGGACAATAATGGCCGCCATAATTTCCCTGTAATGGGCCACACACTATCGCGCTGTCAGCCCCCCAAAAATAAGCTTCTTTTGCTTTGAACCTTTTTGCGCAGCCCTCAAACGGTGTACGTAATACTCGTCTGGTTGAGGGTCACATTACTTTTACTGAAAGTTGTGAAAATAGCAACACTAAATTATCCACTGATGAAGGGTTATGTTAGATTTGACTAGAACAGGAAGTCTAAATTGAGCTTTACTTGTCGGCAATGTCTATACTTATGTCTTTTATCTCTATTATCTCAACAAACTCTATCTCTTCGTCATATTTTACAGGTTTTACTTTATATCCCCTACCCAGTGGAAGTGTCAATGGCGGAACAGCAGGTGCTGTGACCGACCGATTTTCGGACAATATTGACATTGCGCAAGTTGTTGAACGCCGAAATTTGGTTAGGCGCACCCGCCTCTTTATTGTAATGAAACGCATCGGCATAACGCAGTATACGTTATACGGACGTTCTAACGGTGATGGAAAACATCGTGAGGAAACCTTCATTACTCCGTAGCTGCGTAGGGCTAGCCCCCTGTCACGCAAAATGGAGTATTGAGTGATTGAATCACTGGCTGAAAGTGGGCACAGTTGTGCTTCTGCCACCGTATGGGAAAAGGCGTGACTCTATATTTTGTTATAAATGTATCGAGTCACTTGAAATATTCAGAAGTTCGTACTGTTACTAGAGCCGATTCCAAAGCCCAATATCAATCAATATGTAGTCATCGAATCATTAATAACAATAATGAATTAATAACCAAACGGACCTCAAACAGGAAACGTAAAGCTGTAAATAACATGTCTAAATGTACGGACAGTAATAAATTATTGTTTCCATGTGTAATAGAGACAGAAAATACAATCGTATCACTATTGGATACAACAGGGTTACAATAATTTGATTAATGGATATGTATGTTTAATTTTAACTAATACAATCTTATAAAACTTTCTCTGGGACGCCGTGAAAAACTTATTTGTTAGTACCTACTTTCAGCAAAAAAACGTCATTGTCAGTTTTTCAGAAAGGAGGATGCAAACTCTTTGGTTTTTCCGCGCAGAAAATTATCCGACAGAGGAAAATACACCTATTGTGCTAATACCACAAGCCGGAAATCCCAAAGAAGAGAATATTATTTTTAGGGTTCTGTCGAAAAAGTAGTTTTCAAAAAACATGACCGGTGAATATGAAAGCTAATTCTTTATTTGAAAACTTTAATTATTAAAACGGACCTAAGTTTAAATTTAAACTTCACTTCGCTATTTATATCCTGTTTGCCTTCGCTATAAAACGTGTCCCTACAATACATATCTTTAGCAAGAGCATGAAAGTTTGATTAAACCCAATTACATAGGTCATCAATTTGACATAAACATTGGACATTTTATTCTTGGATAAATTATCGTGTACCATGCGTGTACCGCGTGTACCTATACTCGTTCAACGATCTTTGGCGTGTGGGTGACGTTTACAGGGGGGCGTCACTTTTACGCAACCTCATGCAATGATCCTGTCAAAAATCGTCAGTTTCACCGTTTCACCTGTCACCGCACGCCAAAAGATCTTTGGACAGCTGTTACAATGTGTAGGTGTACGATGCGCTGTTTCATGTAAGACAAATAGCTGCTCGCGCCACCTTCGTCGGTAAGTGAATTTCACATAGAAATAGAAACGTACAAAGCTTGCCCGAAGCAGATGGCGTTGCAGTTCACAAATCTTCCGCTAGATGGGGCGATAATCTCCATCTTTTTACTAGGTTGAGCGTCGTAGTTAGTACATATTGAGATAGATGGCGCACTTTAAAAAAAAGTTTTGACGAGATTAAAGCACCACGAGTTATTAGGTAATTTCCTAATTATTTTAAACAAGATTGAATAATTTGTCCGGACGACATACTGGCTGTCTGTACGTTTTACTGATTTCCAAACATTACAAATTATTTTAAAATACCAGGATGCTCCTCACCTACATTCATTAAGAAAATTGCATAGTTTTATTTTACTTACCAGCACCAGAAACGGAAGAACAACTTTGAAAACAACCGTTACTTATTAGATCATCTTTGAATAGATTTTTTTCTACATTTTCACCTTACCTCAAAGTATCTAATATCTTCAAGAGTGGATCGTGTAATTTTGCTGACGCTGAATTCGATATATGTCAATTATGATAAAAAAGTAAATCTTTTCGTCCCATCACACACAAGAAATACGAACAAATTGCTTGTTTATTCTCCATGTTTACCGCGCCAATCCAAACAAAGCGAAAGTAATTTTACGTTTATTTGCCCAATTTCATTCGAGAATCATCATGGGACAGTCTTAATTTAAAAAAGAAGGTAAATCCGAAATGTCAGTTTCTCTTTGGTTTGTCGCGAAATGAGCGCGAAATAATGAATCATGGGCAAAGTTGTCTCGTACTTGGCACACAATCACGCTGCCTCCTTCTTCATTATAGGATACTTTTCCCGCCCTTTTGTCTCTATTTTTTTCGGCGAAAAGTCGTTTATCCACTTTAAGTGTAAGAGGACGGTGGTAAAAGGAAATGTTTGTCAGCTGTTAGGAAGTCTCGCGAATCCGCTAAGCTTCATTTTTATTTCGGAGACCTCTTTTTGTTTGCGTCATTATCATAAATTTATGCTAAACCCATTCAAAATGACATCTGCAGTAAATTAGGATATACTTTGTTTAGTTTGGCCGCTGCAGCTTAGGAGATAAGAGTCGCAGGGTGAGGAGATGAATCTTTGCTGTTGTTTTATACTCAAAGCTCAAGTCGATAACTTTTCTCTTTATTTATTTAATTGCGTAAGGTCGGAGAGATGCCTTTGTTTTATTTCGTTTCAAGTATTCGGCAGTGTGACTCTCTCTCTACATAGCAGGGCGGGCCTTTGGCACTGTCTGTCAATATCCGATCTTGTTGGGAAACTTTTCAAAATTGGAATTCCGAAGTTCTGTGCGACGTGCCGGCGCGCACGCTCCATCTCTCAAAGGAAATTCGGTAACGGGCCGTGTATTTACGTCGAATCATCTATATCCACTTATTCTGTATTGTATATTGTATTTAAGGAAAGCGAAATTGCTTATTATATAAAATGTCTTGGTTGTTATTTAATTTTCGAATAGGCAACTTTCATTCAGTAAGGCAAAATAAGTAGATGTGTTTGTATATTGTAATAGTGACGCAAATTAATAAATCAGGGCCGGGAGTCACATACAGAAATTGCATAGCAATATCTATAGTAAGGGCGCTAAAACCGGGTTTTGGCTTTTTGACGGTGCCGAGACGCGCCCCGCGCTAAAATAACTTTCGTGTCAGTTGATTTTTGGGGTGCTTTGCAACCTCTCAGCCTCCTTGTCCCGTGGTACGGAGGGCGCACGAAGGTTGAGAAGTTCCATACAAAAGTGCAAACCCTGGACGCACCCGGACTCGCCCCGTGGTAAAATAAATTATTAGTGAGAAATTCAACGTTGTTTTAGTGATTACGTTATTCGATTTGTTACTATCTCAAGAGGACTTGCTTCTAAATTCTACGAGTATGTTTATAAATAGAGTATTTTGCGTCAAAGGTATTCTTTCTTTTGTCAACATTTCCAAGTAAGGTCTTTCGTACACAATAAAACAGTCAATAAAGCCCTTGGACATCGCAAACTCACACGTATATACGATTTTCTACACGTTACCTTTATGCATATATTGGTTCCAAATGTTATACTTATGCCCCGCTATCACCAAACAGAAAGTACAATATACAGGGTGTAACAGAAAGGTGTAGTCATATTTTAGATGTTGTTAGGGACATCATTCTGAGCAACTTTCACTATGATATCAATTTTATCAGAGCAACTTAAATTTTTACATCTCTATACAAATCAGCTGACCGCCCGGACCAAAACGTATGAAGCAATGAAAAATAAAGTTGCTCTGATCAAATCGGTTTCATAATAAAAGTTGCTCAGAATGGTCTCCCTAACAACCCCTAAAATATGACTACACCCTTCTGTTACACCCTGTAGCGTGTACCAAACAGATCACATAATATATCAAATGCGGTCAATTTGGTCTGCGATTTATTTTTCGTTGGCTATTGAGACACCACATTATAGACCGCTTTATCAAATAATACATATCAATAGAACCATGTAGGTATTCTAAAATAGCAAAAGTCTGTCCTCGACTTCTCGTCCAAATATTAGTTGGGCAACGACAACGAGTGTAATGTTGCATCACAGGGATTATACGGAACGCAATTAAGGCCCCGGCCTGCGCGAGCTCAATATCAGATTAGCTCTCCGCTGGATTACATTACCTACTAGCCGGATAGCCAAGCCGCTTGTTTGGTTCGCTAGCTCTTAACAAAGCAGGTCGTGCTGGGACTTTGTCAAAAATACACTACTTAATATTCTGTTAAAACCAAAAACTACATTATCATGAACGCAGACCTGTTTAAACTGTCGTTCTATATTTAGAAAAGAAGAATTTGATATGCACGCATCAGTATTGGGCTGCTTGTGCATAATAAATAATAATAATTCGGATTCTTGTTCTTACGGTAACGTATGCAAAAAGTAAACGGTATCACCATAAAATCGCATGCTTGCTACGGCGTAGGCGCCGTAGCAGCCACCGTAGCACTGCTTTGTAGCAGCTAGGAGAAGCGTTACGGATTGCCGTAACGCTTGTCGTAGCATGCATTGGCAAGGCGTTCCTTTCTCATTCACAAATTGGTTACTGAGAAAAACGGTGCATTGTGATACAGAAAAGGTAATTTTCAAAACACCTACTCGTAAAGTTACCCTTATGACGCTGGTTTTAGAATCATAATGCTGCCTATTATACACGCGTGCCGTAATAATATTACCACACTCGTGTGGTAACGGATATAGTTTTTGGACAAGTAATGACAGCAAAGAGCTTTTGTACATGTTGTTCTAATATTTAGTGTCTGTATTAGGTTTTCTGTGCAATAAAGTATGAAGTATAAAGTATAAATACGGGGTGGACATTTTGCTGCTTCAGGAGACCCACATAAGCGATTGCACCACAGATAAACTAGACATTCCCGGCTTCGAGTTAATCTCAATAAAACTGCACAATAAGCACGGACTGGCCTCATACGCAAAGTCAAGTATTGCACACACAGCCAGCGACCTCCCCAACACAGGAGACCACAGTGTAGCGATGACAGTAGGAAACCTGACCATCTACAATATCTACAAGCCTCCGAAAGCAGACTGGCCAGCGACCGTACTTCCCCAACCAAGTGGTCCTACTGCATACATCGGCGATTTTAACTCCAGCCACAGCAATTGGGGTTACTCCACGAAGCTCAGCGGGAGTGCTTCTCGCGGACTGGGCTAACACAAACAATCTCCACCTTCTATATGACAGCAAACAGAAGCCCTCTTTCCGCTCGGCCCGCTGGAAAACTGGAACCAACCCGGATCTATGTTTCGTCTCTCCAACCGAAGAAAACACGCCAATTGCGTCCAACAGACGGGTACTAACAACTTTTCCTAGAAGTCAACACATACCTTCACTGATAACCATGGGGATAACAATACCTATAATACACAGTTACCCAGCCCCACGATGGAATCTTCGCAAAGCCGAATGGGAGCAGTTTGCTATATACATAGACTCAGTCATTGGTAGAATACAGCCGACAGTAAACAATTACGACCGTTTCACAAAACTGCTACTAACCGCTGCCAAGAAGACAATACCAAGAGGATGTAGAAAAGAATACATACCGGGCTGGGACAAGGAATGCGACACACTAATGAAGGTTCTGGAAGAGACAGAAGACCCCGAGATTGCGAATCAGCTCATCGATCACCTCAACCAAGCCAGGCTGGAGCGCTGGAAAGAAACGACTGACACCACAGACTTTAAAAGGTCCAGCCGTCAAGCGTGGTCAACAATACGCAAACTTGGCGCAGCTGAGCAACCCGCTAAGACCAGATCGGCCGTATCCCCTAACAGCGTAGCCAACATCCTAAAAGGCAACAGCCGCCCATTTATACACCCCAAAATGAAAACGGCCACTAAAACGGAACTTAAAGAGCTGAAAGCACGATGCCAAACAAGATCCTCCCACACGAGAGCTGTAAGCATCGGAGAAGTAATTGTGGCGCTCAGGGACACAAAGAAAAGCAAATCCCCGGGAGTAGACGGAATACTTCCTGAGTTCTTACAACACCTTGGCCCCCGGGCGATATCATGGCTTTGCTGCTTCTTTACACACGTAATTGATCACTGCAAATTACCCGCTACGTGGAAAAAAGCAAACGTGATAGCCCTACCCAAACCTGGGAAACTAACAGATGACCCTAAGAATTACCGACCAATCTCCCTGCTTTGCACTTCATACAAACTCTTCGAGAGGGTCCTACTGGTGCGTATCACCCCTGACATTGAGGAGGCTCTCCCAATTGAACAGGCGGGATTCCGGCCGAACCGTAGTTGTTGCGACCAAGTCCTTTCTCTCACAACACACATAGAGAAAGGTTTTCAAAAGCAAGACAAAACTGCAGCCGTCTTTGTCGATTTGAGCTCCGCTTTCGATACCGTCTGGAAACAGGGCCTACTCCTCAAACTCACCAAAATACTCCGCTGCCAGCATCTCTACCACCTCTTTGACGCCCTCCTTTCAAACCGGGTATTCCAGGTGAGCCTAAACGGGGTCAAGAGCAAGTCAAAGACTCTCACCAACGGAGTCCCACAGGGCTCAGTACTTGCCCCGACCCTCTTTAATGTTTACCTGAGCGATATACCCAAAACAAGCGGCCGGTCCTTTATGTATGCTGATGACATCGCCATAACAGCCCAGGCGAGAACTCTTAGCCAGACTGAAGAAAAACTCCAGGGAGACGTAGCCGTACTCGAGGACTACTTCAAGTTTTGGGGACTGAAGCCAAATCCTAATAAGACGGTCTCCAGCACATTTCACCTCAACAACAAGCAGGCTAACGACACCATCTCCATACGTTTCTGCAACGAGATCGCCAGACACGATCCCTTCCCGGTCTACCTCGGCATCACTCTAGACCGCACCCTCACGTACAAAAATCACCTGTATAAATTAAAGAAGAAGCTCTCGAGCAGAAACAACCTACTTCACAAGCTCGCTTCAACGACGTGGGGGTGCCGCGCGCCTACCCTGCGAACATCTGCACTGGCGCTGGTGTACAGCACAGCTGAATACTGCTCCCCGGTCTGGGCTGGCAGCCACCATACGAACACAGTAGACGTCGAACTGAACTCCACCATGCGGCTCATCTCAGGAACGGTAATGCCCACCCACTCAGCCTGGTTGCCCGTGCTCAGCAACACCATACCTCCTGATCTACGCAGAGAGACAGCCGTCAAGTATCAGTTCGACAAAATAAAAGTGCGGCCTCGCCTCCCCATCAACGAGGACCTCCAAGCAACAAGCTCCAACCTCCGCCTCAAATCTCGGAGACCCTTCGGATTGATCGCGTCCCAAATCTCCGAGGGAACCATGTCAGCAGCCGAGAAATGGGCGGAGAGATGGATATCCACCCCCGCTCCAAACGCGCACCTGGTCAAAAACCCAAACGATCGGCCACACGGCTTCAACCTTCCACGCAACTGCTGGACCAAGCTGAACCGACTCCGGACTGGCCAGGGCCGCTGTGCCGAACTAATGTTTAAGTGGGGGTACAGAGACAACCCTTTTTGCTCTTGCGGAGCCATTCAGAGCATGGCCCACCTGACGGACGATTGTCCTCTATGGTCGATCGAGGGAGGACTGCAAAAAGTCCACTCCGCTGACGAAGAGGCTATCAAATGGCTGCTCAAACTGCCACCTTTATGAGTTGTGACGTTGACGACAGCGACCAAACGCTAAATAAATAAATAAAGTATAAAGTACTTTAATGGACTTTAATTATTAATTAATACATGTTATTGTCAAAATAAGACGACTAAACATTTATTTTCATCAAACTACAAGCAAACTAAGAAAACAGAGATGTATTTCGTTTACTATGGTGAAATTTAATATATTTGGCTGTTTGTTTGGCTTTTGCATTGCCTCTGGCAGTCAGAGTCAACGAGCGAAAATAAAATAAAAGTGCGCGTTTTCATCCAGTTTCCAACAAATAATCTTTTCATTCATTGTTTTTATTGTGAAAATGTCGAATACCTACCGGTGAAGATATAGATTTTTCCTCACAAGTGTGTTGAAAAAAGTCGTATGAAACTCGTGAGCAATTGCGGTTATAACATACTAGGTTCTTTACTGCTCTCGCCTGCGGCTCGAGCTGGTGAACCAACCTCGTATGTTGTGACCAACTTTGCTCCCTTGTTTCATAATGTACTATAATAGTGTAAAGAATAGTCAGATTTGTCCCACGACTATATTTTTGTGTAAGAAATTAGTTGAGCTAAATAAATAAACAAATTTCTCTTACATATCTAATTTGTTTATGTATTATCTTTTTAGAACCTAAGCACACATCAAAAACAAACAAAGCATCATGCCCTATACGGAATAACAGAAGCGCACCCAACTTTTTAGCCAGTTATCAAACAAACTATTTTCCGTAACTAGGGGCTACCCATACCGGCATACATTTTAGTTATCTAAAATTAAATTTCTAGTAACTAATGCTTTACTAGACCAGCCGGCATGGCAAACGTCCACAGTGACATCTAGTTAGAATATGCAGCAGAGTTAATCTAATCTGCAGACGTGGACCAAACTCGTGTGCGACGCTCATTGGATTGTGATAATCTTTGAAACCGACATGGACGTAGCTCCTTGTATAAGTAGACATCTAGTAGGTGCATACGTATGTACTTCACTACACTATGAGGCTTGACCAAATATACAATTAAGATTTGAGGTACTAACCTTATGTCTTTATTTAACATCTGAAACATAATTCATAGAATCATAAATGCATCTAACAATGAGAATACTCCTAAAAAAAATTACCGACTTTTTAAAAAAAATTGTAATAAGTATTGAAAGTAGTAAAACATTCTTAACATTATTTTCCTTCATGATGCTTTCTCAGACTTTTATCTAAATCTAGCTACACGAGCTATACTCCGTAAACTCGTAAATTTATTAATGACTAATTCCGTGCAGCGTCCATCTGTCTGTCTTGTATGGCATTTGGCACGGACTGTGCACCGGCCAGTCGACCGTAAACCATCCGATTTATGTGTAGGGATCAATGCTACTGTTATTGTTGTTCATAATTCAATTTGAATTAATTTGGCTATTTATCGGATTGTGTCATGCTTTTATGAAATGTGATGTGACATTATAGAGGAACTGATAAGTACAAAGGGGTGTTTTGTTTTCCGACAAATAGTGAGTATAATTATATGGAGAGGGATTTATGATGCTATGCCTTGTTCTAAACAGTCTCGATGAGCCCAATTGAAGAATAAATCATATATTTTGTATGTAAAATAAAAGTTGGATTTGTCATAAAGAGCTTATCGATACTGTTTGAAATAAGGCCTTCGTTTTGTCAAATGCCCCGACACACAAGCCTCAAAGAGTGTATGCAGGCTCCTGTAGTGTCTTCTACAATATTTTTAATTTTATTAAAGTTATAAACTCCTTAATACTAAACGTTTCGTAAAATAAGGCAATTTACCTAAACCGAAATATCGATTAGGTACCTCAAATACCATCCTCGTGACATCGAATAAGGATGTTCAAAGAACTAAAAGTTCTAGCAAACTGAAGTAACAATGATAGAAAAACTTACAAAATATGCATGGTTAAAGTTCAACTTGGTTATAGTTGGTAGAGTTAGCAGGAAAAGGAGGTCAGTAAGTAAGTATATGCATTTCTAAGGCGCAAAGCGCATATTTCATGCGCTTGTCTTGACTCGCTCCCAGCGCCGAGTTCATACGTGACCACGGATTCTAGGGGCTTGAAGAAATCTCAGATTTCAACGAAACCGTTGTTATACTTTGGAACTTAGATACTTATAAGTCGAAATTACTCAATTTTGTAGGCAATTTTTATTTAATTAAATTAGAATTGTAAAATACTAATTAATTACAAGTTCAGCAGTGGACGAGAAAATGCTGAAGAAGAAGAGGAAGAATTAATTGAAAAAATAAATAAAAATAAATCAATAATGTCAACTTTCCACACAAAACATCTCCATTTTTTATTGATATTGTTTTATTGTTCAGAGGACCGGAGACGGATTCTTTAAATTCACGTAACGGTAGAACCGTTACAACCTAATATTTTTTTACTTATACTACATATATATGTATATATACATACATTCTTTTTAATATTCCAAAACAGCGTAATTAATTGTTTGAAAATGTAACGTCTCTGAAGGCCCGCATTACCGTTAGTTGATACTCTGCTTGTAATACTCGTACAAGAGAGAGAGAGAGAGACGGCATATTTATTAAAGCTGAGCAACACAGACGAGTAAACACTGAATCTACTTTATATTAAACTGTACAGACCATCGGCAGTGCTATTAGCCGGCAAAAGTAGCCTTAGAAAGATTCAGAAGTAGAAGAACGTAAAATATTATAAAATAATAAAGCAAGAATGCAACAATACAATTGTTTCCAAAAAACGTCGAAATGGTAAAAAAATAATTAGATTTTATATACAGCGACTTGTTATTCGCTACATCTACTATAAAGGGTTAAATGTCTGTGTATTTCCAGCAAATTTAACCATTATTTAAATACCCTTTCCAAGAATTAATGAATTTTGAGTAATTCAGGTTTCTGCACTAAATGGCATGGTAAAGAAGAGATCTATACCGAGCCATCAGTGAATGTAGGCTGCTTGATTTTGATGACGACGAATCATATCTGTGCACCTGTAGGAGACATTGACCGGCATGAATGTTCAAGATTTTTAATTTCCATATTATTATGTATGTAGCTAATTCAATGCAATCATCCAGGCATGAATTAGTTCGCTTATAACTCTATGGCTAGGTCGGTGCTCTCTAATGAAACCGACGTTATTTGCGCTCTTGATACGAAATGAGAAATGAATGCAACAGACCTTTAGAATCCTGCCATAAGTAAGAAAATAATTGAAGCAGAGCTTATTAATTAGGAATTTAGAAGGATGCCGGTAAAGCAAATTCAGTTGCAGTATGCTAGCTATAAGGATGTGCTACATACAAATTGATAGATTATACAAGGCGACGGCATTTGCTTGATGCGTGAGTTTGTCTTGATTTGTAAAACTTGATCTGCGTGGTCTGTGTTTAGCACCCAGACGTAAATATTTCTCTGGACAAATATTGCCCTACATATACTACTGCCAGCTACAAGAGAAAATTGATGATGAATTAGCGGTGGATGCAATTTTCTCAATCTCAGAGCATAGTCTGAGGTAGTGGTGTGTTTAATACATAGGTGTTCAACACACCACAACCTCTTCCGGCACCCATTCTACCAGTCTCGAATTCCAGCGCAAAATAATCCAACACTTACAGATAGTGAAATAATAGACGGTATTTGCAGCCGTCTGGCGAGCAATAGGCGCGGGTCTGCCACAGAATCCTCAGGATTAGTCTCGGGACACGGTCTCCTTCCTATTTATGTTGGGTTGCAAATCAAACAACTTGTAGGCCCTTTATTACAGTTGTTCTTTTGCGCTCACGGTCTCGTTACTGCGTTCCGATGAAACACCGGTTGTGATTCGACTCCTTGTTTGAGTAACGGCTTTTGTTGTAGCTGCGAGTGAACTGGAAACTTTATTGAAATAAATAAAAAAGTGTGATCGGAACTGCTGTGTTTAGTTTCGATTTGTGTAGGGTGTTGTTGATGAAGGTAGCATTACTGGAATGTTTGAAGGTGATTTGTTAACTGTTTGATAGAATCGAATTGTCTCCTGTATGATTCCTCTGACACGTGTTAATTATGTGTTACTAGCGACCCGCCCCGGCTTCGCACGCACGGGTGCAATGCATGGTGCGCTATATTATGCATGCATTATACATATAATTATAAACCTTCCTCTTGAATCACTCTACCTATTTAAAAAAAACCGCATCAAAATCCGTTGCGTAGTTTTAAAGACCTAAGCATACATAGGGACAGACAGCGGGAAGCGACTTTGTTTTATGCTATGTAGTGATTATTAATAGCCATTAATCGTGATGCTAACAAGGACAACTCGTGTACCTAGGTCACAAGAAAATATAAATTATGGCATGTCATAAACCCCATTATAAACCTGTATAAAAATTATAGCTGTAAGCTTCCCGAAGAAAACAAAATAAAAATAAAATAAAATAACCTGCCCATCAATCAACTTTACACACACAACGTTGGTTTGCTGATTTTATTTTTTAGTGTGTGAAATCGATCAGCATACACTGATAGCCTTCCATTTTTAATCTTGTTTTGAGGAGATGATTATAAAAGACATTCTATTAAATGTAAATGATAGTTATCAGACAATGTCTACTCTGTCTACACCACAACATACAGTATTCCAACGATCTTTTGGCGCTTGACTTGAATGACGTTTGTAGGGTTGGCGCCAGTTCTACACAACCTTACGCAACGATCCTATCAAAAGCGTTAGTTCCATCTGTCAACGCAAGCCAAAAGATCGTTGGAAATCTGTATACGAAGTAACGTCACTTCACAACATCGAAGCTTCAATCTGAGCTGCTTCAATCTCTCTCTTCAATCGACGGCCTCTGTGGCGCAGCGGTTGCACGTCTGCCTACCATGCGTGAGGTCCCGGGTTCGAATCCCGGATGGGGACAAAAAAAAACCCATGACTTGGATGTTTACCTACATGTTTGTGATGTCGCTGTTTCTAGTTCCCACGACACAGGGTATCCTAGTGTGGGGCCAGAAGCAATGTATGTGCCTGTATGTATGTGTAATGTGTGTGTGTAATCATAAGTCTTAAAACAATAGATTTATTAGAATTTTATTGTTGTTTGATGCCTTTGAATCGGCAATGTTTACTTAAGTATAACTACCAATCTCGACTACAGTGTCATTCCTCGTTGCCAACAGCCCACCATGGCATGATGACCTCCAAGATGGAGCCGCGTCGTCGCGCTAAGGCCGGTTCTCTGAGCGGCCTGTCGTCGGGCGGCGGCGGCGGCGGCGTGCGGCGGCAGCGTTCGCTCGAGTGGGCCGGCGAGCGGTACAGCAGCAGCGACGACGACCGGCCGCCCGCGCCGCCGCTGGCTGATAGAGTGTTCGCGTCGCTACTGGCGCAGGCGACGCAGCAGTTTGATGGTGAGCGAGCTCATTCATCCATTTTGACGGCCTCTTCAACCCGCCCAAAATCTACTCGTAAAATAAATGTAGTCCTTTAATGTCCCCACCGAGGGGCATAGGCTTTTACCCGTATACGAGTACGATTGAGCTATACTCCACCATGCTGGCTCAGTGCGGGTTGGTTGACGGGTTTTACGACTTCTATACTACCAAGAAGTGATCGTTTCTTGCTATATATTTTTTAAGTTTTGTAAGGATCTTTATTGTATTTGTGTGTATTCTTACAGTGAATAAATGGATTATCTATCTATCTATCTATCTATCTATCTAGTAGCAGGGACCTACAGTTTAACGTGCCATCCGAAACACGGAGCGTCCGATAAATATGTACTTAAGTCAAATTAATTATCTCATTGGTACATGTGACCAAGATCGGAACCTGCATCTCCTCAAAATCTACTATTAAGATCAAAACCAATGAAAAAACAGAACAAAAGAACTGGGTCTTTTGTGGACGTTGGACTAGCTATCAGCTTTGAAAAAGCTTCGCTGTGCCTCATCTTCTGCAAGGGATTCACGATTTGAGTGCAATCGAGGTGGCAAGAAACGCGGGGCACATTAGGGCTCTTAGCCATCAACGACGATGTGGGATCCAATCAACCCACTAACACAGCAACAATCATCTCTACAGATGCTGTGGCCAATGATGATGGTTTGCTGTAAGATATCTCTTGTTAGAGATAAGGTCGCCTTTGTTCATGGTCTAGTTAGGGTTCCGATCCTTAGAAGGAAAAAAAGGAACCCTTATAGGATCACTTTGTTGTCCGTATATCAAGAACGCGTGGACGTATCAAGCTGAATAGAATATAATAGAATCGAATCGAACGATACGACCCTTTATGATGTAAAATTGTTGGATTTTCATAGTAATCGCAATGGACCCAAAACTCAAAACCTATAGGGTACTTCCCGTAGGCCTACAATCATGAAATTTGGCACAAAGCAAGATCTTATAGCCTAAATAAAGAGAAAAATCTGAATACTGCAAATTTCTGTCTTTCTACAACAATATTTAATTTCGTTTACATGGATGACATAATACTTTAGTTTTTTTTATGTGGAAACCTAATTACACATGAAACACTCTCCAAGCCTTGGTGCGCAAGTCCTACTCGGACCTTACCGTTATTTTTAATGTCTTTCTTGTGTTGTACAATAAAAAAAACGAAATTACTTCTGTAATGAAGCGAAGCTGTGCATCCCGAGGTCTTGGATGTTTGTGATGTCGATATTTTTGGTTTCCACAACACAAGGTATCCTAGTGTGGGGCCAGAAGCAATATATGTACGTGTAAAAAATTATGTAAACTCCGGCCATAAGCTTCCAGTCATGAGAAATGGAGTTGAATTACGAGATGAATGTCGTGAGACTTACCTCTTTCACATCGTATGGACAAAACGAGACGCTGCTTACTATTGGCGTTGTAGGTACGAGTTTCATACGTGCAGACTTAAGGCAGGTCTAGTCAACCATAATGAAACTACAGGAAAAAATATTACTCTCCTTTTTGTGGCCTGTGGCCCGGAAAACTATCTTTATTATTGTGTTTGGATCAGAAAGAATAAGAAAGGGCTGAAGAAACCCGACATTAGACGCGCGTAGCATAGCGATGGCGCAATCTTTAATATTTGGCCAGCGGCTGCTACGCGCTTGCTACGAGTTGCTACGAAACGCTACGTCGGGATAAGCTCAAAATTTGTTATTCACCGAGTGACACGGTCGAAGGTCCGCGCTGAGCCCCAACAAGTGGGATCATTAGTGGGTGTCCGCGGGGGTGGGGCGGGGTGCGGGGCAGGGGCAATAGATAGGGGAGCGCCCTACGTAGAGCTTATGAGGAAAACTTTACACGTAAACTCAACGCAACCTTCCTTGTGGGCCATCTAATTGTAAATAAGAAGTTGATCTCTTTTGGTGCTAGCAGAACCAAATCAGCTTTAATATAGCGTTAAAAAGAATTTTGATTGAATAAAGTATGTAGATAAATCTTTACTTTGTTATTTTGTAAAGACATTTGTATTAGATATAAAATAAATTGCAAGGCGAGTGAGGGAAGGAAAATGATTTCCATTTTTAATTAAAAATCAAATTAACCAAGAGAATAATGCAATTTAAAGATAACAGACAATGCTATAAAATCTCATTAAAATACTTACTTTGTATGTGTCAATGCATTTGTTTCCATTATGAAAGCATTACAATGTTACTTCAAGTATGTAGGAAACAATGATAATTTTCTTTACAGCAAAACATGCAGGAACGTGATAATAACTGATAAATAACCAGACATTCAAATAAGTTTATCTATTCTCGATACTATTCCATGCGATAATGGATCAGAACCCGCAAAAATGTTCAAGCTATTACAGATCTTACGGCCTTGTGTTAAAGCGACTATCCTGTCGTAGCAAAAGTGGTCGAGGTCGGGCTTATGACGGAAAATCGTATATGTCGCAAGGTATCTGCTGCGATGAGAATAAACGTTGGGTCTAAAAGCCTGAGATTTTGTTGGTACTAAATTTATATTGGAAGATTCAGCGGATTCTGTACCGGGATGCTAGAAAATCAACGCGATAGTAGAGTTTATTCCTCTACCTTACCCCGGGTAAGTGGTTATGCATGTTAGGGTTTTATAAGGTTACGACCTTATAGCAAGACACCGAAGCAATAGAATCACAAACATTTCCTTTATGCAGCAAAAATATGACTTTATTCTTCTTGGAATTGACATTATTGGTTCCTGATACAAGGAAGCAGGCCTCAATTTCGCGCATCCTGTATATTCTTCCCGCATACGGAAACTTATTTACATAGTATGACGAGGTAACATTATCATAAGGTCTGGTATTGGAGTCCTGATATTGTAAGTCGGCGTGCACTGAAAAAATCTAATATAGGCCGTCGTGGTACCGATACGCGTATGTAATAATAATACATATTGATCTTAGCTGGCATAGGTATGAAAGAAATATTATGAAGTCCAGAATACAGAAGCACTAGTATATGTATAGTCTTAAGTTGGATTTACGCTCTTTGCCCATCTCAATGTAAAAACGACGCTTTCAGTAGATAAGTGACGGCATATAAGTACACATGTACGGTCGCCTGCGTCTAAAAGTATGCGGGCAGGTCATATTAACGAGTGAATCCCGCTTATACTGCTTGTATACTTTTGCACTTTTAGGCGCAGGCGACCGTACATACATACAAGCTTTCAAGTAGACAAATACCTAAACGATTATATTTATTCGCCAATACTAATCCTTTCTTGTTTTATACTTTTTAGTACATGAAAGCTAAACCTAGCCCAAACTCGATGGGTTTACTAGTAAGCATCTTAGGGTACTTCGAACTCCATCATTAGAACAGCTCGATGGTACCTAACATAAGAAGGTATTGTCATCCAAAACCTTGCACTTGGCAAAGTTTGAGCGAGATCAGTGCATTAGAAGTACGTCTAATCACGATTAGAACTTTATTTTGTACCTCTTTACGCCTTTTATCATACGAGGAGAAGAGGTAGAAATTAAAATTCCCTCTGTGAACCAGTTATTCCATACTTAGCTAGCCTATCGTCGCAGCTATATAACCTAAATTAGAACCTGCATATATTTTGTAAGAAGCGGGCGTGTAACTACAAGGCAGCAAACGACTTGGCTTGACCAAACAGGTTCAATAGTTCGTATTTTAATGGAATTAATTAAAAAAATATGCAATAGGTATTCTGGCTAGTTAGTCGTATTAACGCTCCTATTAGTTAGAAGTGAATCCAACCATTTAATAATGCAACTAGCCACACGATCTTGATAATTACAATTATATGCACAAAAGCCTTAATTAACTCGCATTCTATACTCAAAGGAATCCCCAGCAACGCATAACTTACGCATTTCCACCTACGCTTGTGTATTGTTAGTAAATATGCAACTAATTATGATGAAACCATAAACGTAGCGCAGCACAACTCAAAACAACAGCCGACAATTAGCAGTATTGGGTACTCGTGTTTGTACACTGGAGTGCATTCATCCTATCATGTATTACACAATACACAATGTGCATCCCATTTTGTTTTGCCAAGTGTAAGTGCTTGTTTGACGTCACTGTTTAATATTGGCTTAATTCGTAATGACGCGTACAACTGAGCACATTGGAATGTATGCAGTTCGCCTGCTCACGACTCTCATGCAGCTGCTCTTTAATATTCATCTATGGTGTTGACTGCAATTCAATTGAATCTTGTTTATTTAAGTAATATTGCTGCTGGTGTTTTTTAGGGTTCCGTACGCGAAGGGTGCCAAACGGGACCCTATTACTGAGACTTCGCTGTCTGTCCGTCCGTCCGTCCGTCTGTATCTCATGAACCGCGGTAGCTAGACAGTTGAAATATTCACAGATCATGTATTTCTGTTGCTGCTATAACAAAAAATACTAAAAATCAAAAGAATTTTAATATTAAGGGGGGCTCCCATACAACAAATGTGATTTTTTTGCTCATTTTTGCTCGATATTGATAATGGTAGCAGGTAGACGCTTAAAATGTTCACAATATATTGAGTATATTATTTACTTAAAAAATAAATAATTGAATTAAAATTTAATTAATAGTTAGGGGGGGCTCCCATACAATTTTTTTTGCGTTTTTTTATAGATAATGGTACGGAACCCTTCGTGCGCGAGTCCGACTCGCACTTGGCCGGTTATTTTAAATACCTATCATAGCATGTTTTTATCAACGACATTTAATTTGGATCGTGCTACCGAAGTACATTGGCCACGATTTCCGTATTTGATTGGAAACTTAATTGAATTTTCCACTGAAGGTAGTTCATGCTATGTGATAGGGCAGTTTATAAACGGGGGACTCTACACACACGGCGTAGACGGCACTGTAATTTAGGCTATTACCTTTGATTTTGGCCGAGCCCAGTAATGTGATTAGCCTCCCTGTAAACTCCCTTCCCCATATGACGTCATTGCGGCTGCTTTAATGCACCACGAGACAGGGCCTAAATGCGTTTCATGTTTTAGCTGATCGATGTGTCTGGCTCTATCTGCGTCGGATCGAATGATGAAGCCTTTCGTGCGGTTCTGTGATGGATTTGCACCTGTACAGCGATTTTAATTAATACTTTTATGTTAGTGAATAGAGGAGAAAATTAGTACTTTTCTTCATTTTGGCTCTATGATATTAGTTCAGTATGCTCAGTAGAACTCTTTATTAATCTGTGGTAGAGCTTAGCCAATAAAGGCAAATTTGTTGCAGCAAACAACCCAGCATAAAATAAAAATTGCGAAGATTCAAACACTAATTTCAAAGCCGCGGTTATTGCATGAAACATAACGTAATATGTCGCGAAAAACTAATTAAAAATGTAAGTAAGTACCTCTACAATACAATGACTGTGACTCTACTAGCGCCCCGAAGAAGTTAGCATCCAGACAGCAATACACGAAAGTTTTGTAACTCAAACATGAATATAAAAGAGAGTTTGTGCAATTCAGCAGAGTTTGGCCCAACACAAAGACTGTAGACACCCAAAAAATAGCAAAATGCGCATTCAAACATAAAACATAACATAAACATACCATTTCATTTCATTTCACATTTACATACGGTCGCCTGCGCCTGAAAGTATACAAGCAGTATATACGGAATTCACTAGTTAATATGACCTGCCCGTACACTTTTAGACGCAGGCGACCGTACATACATTGCTTCTGGCCCCACACTAGGATACCCTTTAACGTGGGAACCAGAAACAGCGACATCGCCATGTAAACAACCAAGACCTGGGTTTTTCTTTGTCCCCAGCCGGAATTCGAACCCAGGACCTCTCGCATGGTAGGCAGATGCGCAACCGCTAAGGATACCTATATGGTATTATTGTATTATGCAAACCGAGATTGGAAAGCAGAAGGCTCCGTTTCATATTTTTCCTCTTACACAAACGATATCGGGTTTGTTTTTATTAGAAGAAAGCCCGGTAAGTACGCAATATCTGCAGCCTCACTACGAGGGAATCCTTAGAAAAACCGTACTGCGTTATTGCATGGAAATAGTCGGTTGTGCAACTTCAATCTCCGCTGCTTTGTATAGCTTTCCACAGACCGCTTATTGTTTTTCAAAAGCACTCAAGATTATTTTATTCGAATCTCAGTACAATTAACAAAACTCGTATATGAATCGATCGAGTGTGACATTAGTAGATCGTAGGAACCGTATACATATGTTTGATAAGAACTCGTGTTTAAGCACACATTTATTCCGATTAAAATAAGTATCAATGAGATTTATTTATGTACAGAAATAACATTTATTTCCATTTGATTAGTGTACTGGCTCGGGAAATGCGTATTAAAATATGGGAAATGGTTTCCAATTTCGTTCCATTTAGGGAGAAGTCGACAAATGATAAATGTTCGCGTAGTGACAGGTGAATTTGCTGGCAACCCTGCGCTAAAGGGTTGGTACATTCTTGTTACAGCAAACTCTTAAATTTACCACTATTTTTGCTAACATAGACCAAGACTAAGACTGCATTAATTTAAATAAAATATAAATAGCACTCATATCAACCGCCCACTATTGTAAGCAACGCGAAATCTATTGTGTAGGGACTGTTATTAGCGGTCATGAGTACATGTGTGAATACTACAAAATATTTTCTGATCGTGCCCAGCCCACGCCCAGTAATGCATTGATGTCGTATCGGAAAACTACTTAGTAACCAATCTTTATTTTGATCGCCTAACTTTACAGATAACGGAAGAGCCTGAAGCAAGTATCTTTATGGGAATAACCCTTAGAAGCGTTCGTTTTACCAACATTTATTGACACATTATTGAGCCGTGTGTGCTCTGCGGAAGTCAATCATAAAATGGCGGCCAATCGGAAAGATTGATTATTTTAAAAGCATTTTTATGTGGTACAGTGTTATGCAAGAGTAGTTTAGGATGTATACTTTTAATATCAAACAAGATTTTGCCTCGCATTTTTAGCACTTTGCTAATTTTGTATATACCAAATAACACTGTCAAGCACTCTTAAGTTTATTGTTTTTATGCTAGGTTCCCACTTAGGCTGGATTTTACGAACGAAAGAGTAACTTTTACTCGAGAGTATCTTCTACTTTTTCATAGAAACCAGTGTCACCTAGATCATCACCTCATTATGAACTGTCATTTGTCATACAAGTTATCCCCGGGATAGTTATTCTCGCATAACTTTTTGTTGGTGAAATCCAGCCTTAGCAGATTTAAACACAATACAGCAAATAAGTATTGTGTTTATTCTCATTAAAATTGTATTGTTACAAATAACCAAATTGAGTATAATAACTTGAAGACAAATATGATGCCGGTCTGTCTCGTCACGGACGGCTACAATCAGACTTGATTATCACTTTAATTTCCTATCACATCGTATGATCGCGACAGAAAGGTCCACAATAGTTATGAAGGGATGAGATTCCCTTTGTTAGATGGTATAGTTATTGTTCCATTTAATCAAAGCGGGACCCCCATCAAAGAAGCTGTAGCTATTTTACAATTAAACCGCTAGTTTTTATGGAGGATTGCAGGTGACATTTGACTCTAGTTGTATGCGGGCGAGGGCAATTCCTATCAGGCATCTAATTGTTGAGGGGCTTGCATGAAATTACTTATATTTTGAAGCTTGATCATCATCAGTCCTGTCGAATCGTATCAAACTCGACTCTCGAGTCACTTGTACCGTCTTCACCAACATGTATTAAAGCTATCTGATAACGTTATCTATTTCCACTACGATCTTACTGAAACACTTCTTTTGTCTAGCATCGATTTAATTTATTTATGTCTATTTATGTAGCTGGTTGTAGCTGGTCTACAACACTGTAAAAAATTAAAATGGAAGTGGGCTGGCCATGTTGCACGAATGATTGAAGAAAAATGGACAAAAAAGATAACCTCATGGAAAGGCCCTTTAGGCAAACGAAACAGAGGCAGACCAGTAGAGAGATGGCTCGACGAAATATCAAAAATTACAGGAAAACAATGGATAGACAACGCAATCGACAGAACAGCTTGGAGAAAAATGGAGGAGGCCTTCACTCAGTATTGAGGTCCTTAATAGAATAGAATAGAATAGAATAGACGTTTATTGCGTTATAATCTTACAGGCTACACATACATCCCACAAAACCAAATGTCAGTTTGGTTTGTCTGTGGGTCGGGAGTCGCACTTCATAATTGACTTAAATAATCTATGTACTTAATATGATAAGCTATACAAAGCTAAGTAGGAACAGGTAGTTGCTACAGAAAGGTTTTGTAATGATAAAAAAAGATTAATGTTTCTGAATTAGGTACCTAGTTAGGATGCATGCATATATTATTATTATTTTTTAATTTCTAAAAATACATAAAAAAAAATAATCCTATAATTTAAATAATCTAAAATTATACTAAAATTTAAATATAATGATATATTAAATAATATTGTAATTCTATATTAAGGAATAAAACAAGGCTTTATAATAATAATAATAATGTAGCTGGTTGGTCATAATGGGAATGAACTGAAGGTTCTTATCACTGAGTTGCAGATAACGCATGGACATGCTAGTAAAACAATTGGCTGGCATGCCGAGTTGCTTTGATGTGGATATTTAATGGGTATGAGCTGGCTTTGACTACATCCCGTAGATTTGAATATACGAGTAGTACTAGAACTGTGGCCCAATTCTTGTACACAATTCTCATTCAATGCTCTTGTGATGCTCTTACCTTAGCACGAACGTAACCAAAAAATGATGGTAATGGCATTCGATTATTACAATGGACGTTCACGAGCCGCAATAGGACGGCAATGTTAAAAATACATATTCTCGAATACAATGGCGGCGTAGTGACGTTATGCAACGGCATTCAGTTTTTTATTTTGACGTTTCGGTCGATGACTCTTTCTCGACATAACTGCCAAAATCGATTGTGTGGTTTACATCGAACAAAAACGGAAAAACCGGTAAGAAAAGCGCAGTATTGACAATATACCTATATTCATTTCGGGAGAGTGGCAACACTGCTCGTATTTCAAATAGGCAAGAGGGCCGCAACAGTATCACAACGAGACTGCAAGTAAATTTCAAATAGCTGAATGCCAATGATAAGGCACTATGACGTTCGATCGTTGTCATAGTGCCCGCATCGTGATTAATAACTAAATATTACGCGAATAAAGCCCCTGAAGTGAAGGCATACATGTATGTATATAGTGAAGAGGTCTTTTTTTATTCAAAGTATCCATGACTGTATGCAGACAAAATTCACTCATGTGAAACTTGAATGAATTAACCTTTCAAGCAAAAACAAAAAAAATATCTTCGCTATTTCCATTAGTATTTCAGACCAGCACGATTTAAAGATAAATATTCCTTGTTAGTTTGTGCTTAATGCATTTTCTTGTCAATTGTGAGGCTAGAGTGAGGGTTTCACTTGTTCACAGTGGCACTATGGTAGCAAAGTTACATTACATTATAGAGGTATATACAGAGGTAGAGAGAGTAGAGAGAGAGCTTTAAAGGGTAGGAACCTCTAGTTATTACATGCGTTTAATCTAGTCTTGATTTTCAATGAGAATGCGACCGATGTAGGGAAATATAAAAACCCACTACACCTGATATAATACCACGAGTTCAACTCTGGCGGAAATTAACATAACGTAAAATACAGTAACACTTCAACTGTGAGTATCAATCATAATATTTTTATAAACCTGTTGCTAGTGTTCACTGTGTGAACAGATGAAATCAGCAACTAAAATACATATGAATTTTTATCACTGGTACCTGAACAAACAAAATTCTACGGACTATATAAAATGGTAGCAGAACGTGATGCCGGGTGCAACAAAGAGACGAAAGAATTTATATTCGTAGGTATCAAAGCAGCTTCCTATAGCATAAACATTCGAAATTATTCTCTTTATCCTGCGAAAATAATTCATCTACTTAACTTCTTTCTTTTATGCGGAAATTCTTTGAAGTCGACGAAAGCTCCCAAAAAGTAATTTTATTAATTACGAGTCAGGAATTCTACAAAGTTCCCAGCCGGAGAGGTCCTTTTCTTTCGGAACGATCCATTATCTTATGAAGATTTACAAATTCCTGTGGTGTGCGTCGTCACAGTTCGCCGCCGCTCTGTTCCGAGACTCGAAGTTAACCTACGCTGGAGGCTTCCACTTTTAATTGAAAATACTACGGGGCGGCGGGCGGTTTGACTGAAAACACAATAACCGGCCAAGTGCGAGTCGTACTCGCGCACGAAGGACTCTGTACCATTATCTATAATAATCGGTCAAGTGCGAGTCGAAATCGCACAAGAAGGGTGTTGTATCATCGTATAACACAACTTAAGCACTCAAAACAATAAAACAAAAACAAAAAGAAAATTAAAACACGTCACTTGTATGGGGACCCCTTTAATTTGTAATATCTCTCGTATTTCAGTATATTTTGTTGTTGTGGCAACAGATATACACATTCTGTGAAAATTTCAAATTTCTAGCTATTACGGTTCGTGCTCTAGGACCCGCTAACGGACGGACGGACAGACGGACAGCGGAGCCGTAGAAATAGGGTCCCGTTTGGCACCCTTCGGGTACGGTACCCTAAAGACGGCAAAAAAATCATCTGTGTTGTATGGGAGCCCCTTTTTATATTTATTATAATCTGTGTTATAGCGGCATGTGTGCGACTTATGTGTTGTTATAGCGGCAACAGAAATAAATCATCTGTAAAATTCCAACTGTCTATCTATCATGAGATACAGCCTAGTGACAGACAGACAGACGACAGCGGAGGCTATTAATAGGGTCCTGTTTGGCACCGTTCGGGTACGAAACCCTAAAAAAAACTAATTTGACCCCTCCTTTCTTACAAAGTAATGTTATTTCAAAAATGTTTATACAGGGGCTACATTTTCTTTTGATAACTGCAAAAGTTTTTTAATACTTTTTGGCATTGCAGCGTCTTGTTACAAGGGCCCTAATTGGGCACTTGGAAGGTTTAGACAGAGTATTTGTGTAATCTTTGAACGGCCGCGTCTGAAGGCCCTCGGTAAGACAACAGAAGGGGTGGAGGGCTGTGTTACCCTCAGGCAGTTTTCTTCGCAAACTTTCCTCTTTTCCGTCTCTTAGTTCCCGATTAGCATAAGAGAGGGCGCCACGAGGTCTGTTATAGCAATGGACTTCGAACATTTTCACGTAACAGAAGATAAAACGAATCCATGCTTATTTGATTCTTCATACAAAATAGAAATAGATCTATGTGCTAACAATATGTTTCTGTCGCTACCTTAAATACTTTGTATTCGCATATCCACATAAGTGGAGGATGTGTTACAAAATTACATAATAAAAAATGAATTTCCGCTCCATACGGATTTTTAATCATCGGTTGATATAACGGCAACAATTTTTTGATACAGGTATCATTAAAATACCTACTTTAACTTTATGAAGATTTTTCTCAGTTGACGGTTTTCAACGGATGAAGATAGTGAAGATCCATTGTGCAAGTGCCAAATCATCAAATCCTCGTTAATTTTCAACCCCTGACGAAAAAGCTTACATTTAGTATTTCCCTGCCATACTTAGGTCTACTTGCACGACATTTACTAATAAACACGTTCAGCGTTCATTTTAAATGAAATTACAGAGCCACCACCATTGTAGAATGGCCAAAGCGGGAGCCACTGACGATGACGCCACTATGAAAACGTCACTTTGCTGTTAGTTTGTATGCATGGATGGTGTAAGCTGTTTAGTTGGAGACTTGTTGTGTCTTAATGCTCGTTAATAAGTCTCTTAATACATCGGATGGAACGGGCGCGGCGCGGCTTCGGAGCGGCGACGGAGCGGCGATGGAGCGGGCGCGTCACCGTCTGTCGACGCCGTTAGGCTTGAAATAGAGGGTTATTTCTAAAGCTGGGTTCAGATATTCGCCGTTCTGTAACAGCGTCGCAATCCAAAAACTCTGGACGCTCTCGTCACGCTAATGCCGCGATCACGTCACGACAGATTCGTATCGTCACTGAACGTGGCGAAAAAAACGACATGCGAATTTCTTAATCGATCAGAGTATATCTGTACCACCGATACAGAGTATATCTGTACCACCGATACAGAGTATATCTGTACCACCGATACAGAGTATATCTGTACCACCGATACAGAGTATATCTCTGACGCTGATAATTGACACTGGAAATACGGAACGGGCAAAAGAACATATTTGGACGCAGCATAAGATGCCAACAAACTTCGTTCAAAGAGGTGCGTAGGTTCGCTTTTGTTTTAAAACGACACAGAATGAGATGAAAGGGCCATTTAATATTTCACAGGGTTGTTGGAAGAAAGCAAAAGGACGGGTTCTGCATATTTAATTTCAATTGAGTTGTTGTATCTATATAACTGCTGATGAGAAAAATATAGTTGTATGCCAAATCCATGTTTTTGGTTTAGTTAGAACATCTCATTGGAAAAATACACACATCATAATACCCGGTATTACGTTCCTGAAATACCATGGTTACCATTTTCCGAATTTTTCAGTAGGTATGTGTGATAGAGGAAACGATTTAAAATCAAGGGTTAAGTGCGAGTCGGTTTCTCACACAAAGGGTCTTGCACCATCGTACAAGATAATGTACAAAAATACGTTTCTTGTATGAAGACACCCTTATTTTTTAATATTTCGCGTAGAGTGCGTTCAGGACTGTGGTGCGCCTGAAGGGTGGCGTGACAGTAGCGTCGGGTCGTTCTATGGTACTGCCAGTATTTTTTATTGGCAATACCATGGAACGAAAAGATATTTCCTGTCCATCCTAGGTTTGCTAGAAGAAATCTCTTAATAGAGATAAGCTCGCCTTTGTCATGTGTTGTCCACTTTCCATTGTAAAATGTATTATTTTGTGCGATAAAGTATATGAAAAAATGCCTACCTGTCAAATTAGTTTCCGCCTCTCTCCGCCCGCAGTATGGGCGTGGACGCACTCAACAGATAAGTGTTAAATTCAGTGATTTCCAACTTTCTAGCTATTACAGTTCGTGAGATACAGCCCGCTGACGGACAGACGGACGGATCGACGACGACGACGACAGTCCCGTTTGGCTTGGGATCGCTTCTTTAATATCGCTAGTTTGCTCTATTAAACGCTCCGATATATCCACACTAATATGCAAGTACCAATAAAATAAATCCGTGAGTTTTTAGACAAAGACCTCCTAGACTAGTTTAATCCATAGGCAGTACAATGCGCCGCCGGTACAGAGAGAAAACTTGAATAATCCCTATGCGTTTGCGGGGAACGGTATCGCACGTGTTCCGGCTTAGCAGTAATTGATGGGCCCGTGTCTAATCTCTGCACTTTGCTCTGTGAGCCTGCGCCAAGGGGACTCTATTTCGTCGAGTGCTGGAAAAAATACGATCGGATAATTAAACTACGGATTGGCGGATAGTGGATTTTGTTCGTTATACAATGAACGAGTGTAACACGCTCTTTAATACAATAAACTTAAAAACAGAAACGTTTAGCTTAGAAAATCGCTGTATAATCGTTTTGATACCTTGGAGAGTCAAGTGTATTCATACATCTCTATGTTTTCATTATTTTCAAATTTGATAACTTTAAATATTAATCGATTTTGAATAATATTACATTGTTTTAATTAACTTGTCTTGGCTATAGTTACAGCAATGAAGCACGTCTCGAAAGTTCGCTGTAGTTTCGGTCCTACGCCTACGACTCTGCTCTACCCCTCGATGCTAACAGAACACTCGCGTGCGCTTGTTATCAGCAGATATTTAAATTCCCGCAAAGCCTCAAAATAGTTCGAATTAAACGGAGCTTGTGAATTAAGTGTTGCTATCACGCAATCTCGAGGAAATAGCCTTAAATGGTTTAGCCGGAGATCTATTTTGTTACGCCTTAATGACAAAATTTTTAGCATACTTTGTGTTGTTATCTGAGGTTGTTATTTACGTGTTTTTTAGGGTTCTGATAATTCCGAACTTTAAAAAGAAAAATAAAAGTTACTTCGTTGTCAGTTCGGAATCTATCAAAACCTTTTTAATTAAAATGAATGAATGAATGTTTATTTTTATAAGTAAATTGCATTGGCAATTCTTAAGTTGTATTTTAAATTATATCATTTATGTGGTCTCGTTGATCCATACACTAGGAAGACCCTGTATTGTATGGAGCAGCGTTTCCGTCCTAAATGTGTATCTTATACAATTAAGTATGTAGACCATTAGAGCTGTGAAAAAAATAATAGGTCAACGCAATCAAACGATACGCTACGTTTGTGATAAAAAATTGTTCTCTTCTTCTTTGTCGGTCCCTCAATGCTGAGGATCGTTACCGCATGCTCTCCTCCATTGCTGACGGTTCTGCGTAGTATGTTACGTGCTGTGTAGCGTACCCCCTGTCACCTCTCTAATCTGGTTGGACCATCTATAGTTGGAGCACGTCCTCTGGCGCGTTTGCCTTCCATTTGACCCATTATAATGTGCTTCTCCAGTCGGTGCCTGGGTAAACGCATTATGTTACCGAAGAAGCTTAGGGTTCAAGAGCCGTTTTCTGATCTTCAGTTCACTCAGAATTGACGCGTTAGTGTTCTCATGGCGGTCCACGAAATTCTGAGTAGTCTTCTTCAATACCACATTTCAAACGCATCGATTTTGCTGCGTTCCCGAGGTTTCTGTACCGTAAATGAAGATCGAGAATAACAGGGTCCGGACAAGACGAACCTTTGTTATGCGACGAATACTCCTGTTCTTCCAGATCTTCTCCAGGTTGGTCATCGCGCTTTTGGCCATAAAATTGTTAGATATGTTTATAGTACTCGCAATGGAATCAAAACAAGGGACTTGCTCTTGGCCGGTGTATTTTAATACTAGTCATGTGTAGGTGAAATAAAAAATCTCGTAGTTCATTGCTGTAGACAGGTGGATGGTACGAAGTAATATTGCGATTTTCCGACATTGTTGACAGCGACCACCGAACGTGGAGCTTGCCGAGCTTGCAATCAAAAGAAGAAAACAATGAAGGAAGACTGTCAAAGAAAATTAACAAAAAGTTAGTTGGTAGAGATGCCGGAGCGGTGAGGGGGGGCGAGCGGCGCGCGGGGCGCGGGGCGGGCGGGCGACTAGCGATCGTTCTCAGGGGTAAACAGCCGACGATTGAATATGAAAATTTAATTCAGATCATTTTCATCGCGAGAGGAAAGGAATCTGATATTTTCCCCGAAGGAAGTTATCATTAATAATGTTTTTATCGCTCCTCGGCATAGATCGCAATATAATTTTTGCAGGCGCTTTTTCAATGGCTTTTTGATACGAAAATTTGTAAAGAAGCTTAAATTAATACTAAAATGCGCTAAGAAATCAACCTTTTCCTCCCGGGTCTCTCGGTAAACAGTCTCAGTTGACGCGACGTCTTTTCAATTCTGTCCTTTTAGAGTTATTGGTGGCAAAACCGTCTGCATAGTTGTGAGAGAACAAGGCGTCTGGTAGTTATGTTAGGGCGCGGGCTGAGCCTGGCTGCAACCGCGAGCATCGGCGCACAAAAGACTTTGAAAAATGCAAATTTCGCCCCGAGAGGGCGATGCACCCTGGCACCCCGGAGCACGTCCCACCGGCGGTGCGCCATTTAAATGCAACCTAACTTGTCAAACTTTCCCGCTTTGCAAATGAATGCTAGGTCTCAACACGATTTATTCTCGGATTTTTATAAAGCACTTACTTTATACTTTGTCAACCGATGAATCACAGAAAAATATGGAACATCGAAACATTCGGCAATCAAGTCAGTATACATACGCAATTGGGATACTCATAAGTAACATTTATTACGGGGCGGGATATTGAACTGAAATATTCACGCACACGGGAATGATGGCTAAATAATGCCTTTATTACGCAATTCAATTATATTGCCATCGTAATGCATAGCCGTCTCTAATAACTCAACCGAGAAAGGAACCCCGTATCTCTTCGATTAAATTACTCGATTAAATTTTCATATTCAATCTTGAGCTGTTTACCTCATGGAGCGATCGCTGAGCGGCCTGAAAAAGCGAAATCTCAGCCCTGTAAGTGGATGAAATATTCAAGTGACCTATGATAGATGAAAGCCCGGATGGTGTTGTGCGAAACTTACCAATTTGTTGCGCATCTATGCATCTATAAATTAACGTATTTAATAAGGTTGCAACATGTACATTTTTGTAACAAAAAACTGGTAAGATCAATTGCGGAAAACGGAAAACTAAGTACATCTGCAGTAAAAGTTACGACATGACGATTTTTTGTACTTGTTTAGAACAACACAGTTCCTGCCTAAGATACTAAAGCTCATACAAACGGCTCGGACCGGGAGCCGGACGCGCCACATTTAGCTCATCAGTGGCGGCCATTTTGAAGCCTTAGGCTCATCTGTGGGACCCTGAGAGGGTCTTTCCCAAAGAGGGTTTAAATAAGCGCGCCGATGATTAATTTTTATCGGATTTCTCCGATTTTAACCGGAATTAGGGTAAATACTTATTAAACTAGTATTAATTATCAATAAAGTACTTTACCACAATCTTTCAACTATTGCACAATATTGTAATACAATCGGCACGCTTCTACCTTGCTAGACCTATCCATAATTGAATGGGTGCGTTCCAAAACCCGTGTTCCTACAATACGGAGGTATACGCCACCATTACTCATATTAAGTGGCAGGAAGCAGGCGGCAGGGCCACCAATAAACCACTGGCATATCTAACGAAACAACGACTGCTCCAGCTCTTCATTTACTAATATTTATTGTCTGGCCTCACCTCGCCGTCCGCGCTATACCTTCACCTGAATAAACTGCCTCTTGCAAATGTGTTTCGCAAACGATCCACGGTAAGCAGTTGTATACTCTAGGCTGTAAAGAATAAGTCTTAAGGTTACCTAAATGTCTTGGACAATGACTGTACGTAATAAACGTCCATAATTTTGTTGTGGTTAATTGTATGACCGTCGGAAGGTGGACCGTAATGTAATGGACGGTTTTGAATTTACTTACAGAAAAAGACTGTTAGTTTAGACTTGAGACCGCATAGTTAACATGTTGAATGATTTCCTGGATATTCGTAGGTCTATCGAGCCAAGGCTCAGCCCGTACCATCCGTTTCTCGAGTAGGCCCATCACTAGCAATTAGTTTTAATTCATCCCTTTCTAAAATATGTGCATTATACTTACTTACTTTATACTTTATTGCACAGAAAACAGACAGACAGTTAATATTGGAAACAAACATGTACAAAGGTGAGCTTATCTCTAATAAGAGTTCTCTCCCAGCAAACCTAGGATGGAGAGGATTATTTATTAAAAGGTTGACCTACATGTGTGCACAACGATAAATATTACCTCTTTTTTAATAGACTACTTACTAATAAGTAGATACATAATAGTAGTTTATAAAACTGTTGCATAATGAGGCGTATTAAAACACGAGTGTTTAATAGTATTCCACGAGAGTTTTAATACCTAGTTATGTGCAGTTTCAGTTTCATATACTACTTTATCTACTATCATACTTAAGTTTCTCTCTTACAAAAATCAAAGTTAAAACACAACAATATTTCCACATAAATCAGTGCTTAGACACAACCAACAAAACGTTGTCACGTCACATTGACGTTTTGTTGCCGCCAAAACCCAGCATATCACACACAGCGCATGCGCGGGGCATGGGCCACAGTATCAAACCACAGATCAATCAACCTCTTTGTCTAAATTTTCCTGCTTCCAACAAGTATTTATCAAATGCTGAGTGGCTGTTTGGTTGTCAAGTATAGCTAAAAAAAACTTTCCAACGATACAGACTATCAACACCTTGGCTGTACGGTTTCAAGACCCTTGCCTTTCCCAAAAAAAGTAGTACAGTATCGTTATGGAAAAAAGTTTAACAATAGTTTTGTTCGGGAAGTAGTGTTATTATATATTTTTTAATTTGATTACTATATTTCGTTTATAATCTACGTTATTATGAATTCGATTTCAAGTTTGTAATTCGAACTTTATGACATGAGAGTAGATAAATACATGTAACCAATACGAATGAATGTAACCAATTTCTCTATACCCGAAAACTAGAATATATAGCCATAATTATTTGAATTTGAATTATACCTTACTTATTTTTATTTACACACATAAACATAAAAACTGTATAAGGAGTAGATAACACCACACACAAACCGTGGTGATCAAGAACAAGAAACTCTGTTCGTAATTAGATGCCAGTAAATAAAAAAAAAATACATAAATACGTAGAAAATTAGTATATGGTAAAGAAAGATAGTGTTTAACCGTTTTTTGTAAATGTTGAGTGATGGACTGTCCCTGATAGCACTGGTATGTGTGTTCCAGAGCCTGATAGCACGAAGTCGGAACTCATGTTCATATGCGGCTGTGTTGTGTTGCGGAGTAATAAGCATTGACAGAGTGTGAGATCTCCATGTTATCGTGAGATCTATACGTTTGTATAAGTCTAGAGATTAACTTGCCTTTGTACTGTTAAATATATTTTTACCTGTATGGCCACATATAAGAATTTCACTAAAATAAATGAATCTTTCCCTTTATAGAGTGAATTAAGTAGAGTAGATCCCTGACCACGCCGCCCCGCCGACACAAATTTTCTGTTACCATAAAATATGAAAACACTTATCCGGAATGAAAGTACTAAAATATAATTTCCAATTTTCACCCTCTCGTATGGTAAAACATTTTATTCTCAAATTAATGCGGTTAGCCAGCTTTTAGCACTGTCCACACCCCGTGTCCAGTTTAACTTTATGATATTTCAGATTTTGAGTAAAGTCGTGTGGCCTTTCTGAGTTGCTAATGTAAATTGTGTTAGACGAATTACTGAATAAACCGAAACAGGCGGTCTTACTTTGTTGAGAGCCGCGGGCTACATAACAGTACCGCAACAACTCTCCTTTTATGACTGCTACCTTCAAATTAAACCCTTTAATATTATTTCAGTTGCGGAAGCGAAGTTGGCTTGAAATAATGTTTACCTAACTAACAGTGGTAAAGTAAGGTGAGGGATGTAACAAAAACTCTTTAGTAAGGGGTGACCTGCACGGGTAGGTTTGTGTCTAAGGCCAAGCCCTTATTCCTGAACTACGATTATCAAGTTTTGGATATGTTTTCCTCTGCCATAACTAAAGGTCTGTATCCTGTTATAATTTTGTGCATTACCTGAATATTTATTTTTCAAAAAACTCTTAAAAATAGAAAGATTCTTTTTCATATTAATATTTCATAACATTGCTTGTAAACTTTTCCCTGGGAAACAAAGTTACCTATTTGAATCTTCCGTTGCAGTGAGGCATGCGTGTATAGTCAGGCATAACTCCCAAATCGAATGTATATACGGGTCAACTTATTTCAAGGTGCTAAAGTCGAAAATGTTACTTTTACAAAATGCAGATGTCTAGTTTCGCATTTAAATTTATTCACGGCGAGTAAAGCGAAACTTTTATTTTGGTTTTTCGTGTCCTCATTTATGTCAAACGTAACTTTCCGCATGTTATGAAGCAAGAGTATAAAATCAGTTTTCCCTCATTTCAGGTGTTTTATTTTTGGAGTGAGTCCGAGTTTTGGAACAGTAAATCCGAACCTAAAATAAATAGAAGCATCAGAAGAGCACAATCCGTCATCTGTTAGCCAGTTTGTGAAATGAAAATGTATCTCCAACTTACTATGCCGCAGGTAATTAGCTTCTGTACAGAACTGTAACAAGGGAGATTTACGATTTACAAAAATCTCTAATTGCTCATTTACTCGTATTTCTTATCAGAAGCGAGGTAAAGCGAACTCGTTTAATATTTTTGTCTTGGCAAAGAAGAAAAGCTATTGTTTTGGTCGAGTGGCGTTCTGGTGTTCACGGGTGTTTGTGAAGGTAGATGTATAACCACAGAATAACTAATAGCACTAGTACAACTAACCATTATGGCATACTATTCTTTCTTACGTGTGAAATAAGAACTAAACAACAACAAAGCCTGCAAAGTGTAGCTTATCTCGGATCGAACGCAATTGTGCACGAAACAAGCAGTAAGGCAACCGCCCTGGGGCTCTCAACTCTGCAACCCCAACCTGAGTTCAGAGGTCGCGAGCCGCTTATATTTTGTTTGTTATTATTCAGAATTACGCAAACAAACCCCACATACGTATATCCATAAATTATTAACTTTCCAACTCTCGCTCTGGTGTTTGATTCTGGCTTAATGTTTCTAAATTATGCGCTGGCACTCGCACGCCTGCGAGATTTGACTTTCGACTTTTTGGTTCCACTCTCAAGGTAGTGTTTGGGTTTCAAAACTAGAAAAGCAATAGATTTATTAACAAAGATAAAATGAGATGAAACACAACATGAGATGTTATGATTGATCATACAATTAGAAAATATAAACAATAAACCTAAGTTATTTCATTTATGATATACTCTTGATATAAGGCTTTCCGTAACACACATACACATAAAATATGAAGTCTACCAAAGTTCAACGCCCAACCTAAATTAGATCCATTTGCGATATACCAAATGTGATAATACGATAATTTTGTGAATTATCTCGAAATTATATTACCAATTTAGCTTCGGTTAAATGGTTAACGCAATTGAGCCCGAAAATGACTGTTCCTTATACTTACATTTAAAGAAAACACCGTGTAAAAACCTTCATGTTTCCATACCTGCGGCGATGGGTTGGTCCCTGTTACGCAAAATTAACCATGGGCGTTACTGTGCCTCTGCCACGCGTATTGGACATGGCTTGATGCAATGTTTGATAGTCTTGTTATTGTTATATGATAATTCTTTCGCAGATGAACAACGTCGTATCTACGGGTCGCAGGGCGGTGATCAGGCGCCGCGATACGCGGTCAGCCCTCAGCGACAGTCCTCGCCCTTCCCTTTGGAGAGCATGAATCGACGCTACTACAGACGGAATAGGAACTCAAAAGGTGAGAACTTGTCATCATCATCATCATGTTATGGAAAGCAGTCGAATATCCCTCCTTACCGCCCAGCGCCCACCCTGTGCAACCCTTACCCTTATCTTCGATGTCGTCCATCTTATGATAGTCAGTCTGCCAAGTAATCGTAAGCCTTCTCTTGGCACCATTTAATTACGTATCTGCTTTATAAATCTTCCGGAACTAGCTTACGGCCTTAAAATTCAAAACATCAGCTGTTATAGTATACGTATGTGTATCTGTAAAACTGGTGTTACGATTGTTGCAACTCGATTAATAATCGAGATATCAAAATGGTACCCAACAACATCATGCCAAAATTAATATTTTTGGCAACCAGCAACGCTCTTGGTTGCATTAAAAATACGCGGATGATTTCACGCGTTTAGCGGGTGAATCCAAAGTTTCGGTTCGATGCTTCGGGCGGATCTTATTTTACTTCTCGGCTTGACGGTAGCTGTGAAAAAGAGTGTAAAATATTGTTGGCTTGCGCTGAAGAAGTGTAATTGGCTAACAATTAGAAGATCTGGTCTGATTAATACTGGGTTTGTTTTTACCTATGCCCAGGTGAGGAGATATTCAACGGTGAAGCTAATGGTGGCACACTTTCCCGTCGCCCTCGACGCACCGAGGACTTCACGCACGAAGCCACACCAAGAAACGCGCGCCACTGCCTCAATAATGGTGAGTATTTATTGCACTTGGTATAGGAGACAGCAAGATCAGCTTTCAGATCAGATTAAGATAAGGCGCATTACTGGGAGGTTCTGCAGTAGAAATGTGTACGCAAAACGATCTGTGGGTTGATGGTGTTCAATTTAGACGATTCAAAATTTAAAAAAATGCCGTATTTTGTTGTAGGTATCTATTATTTTCTCACGACACTGGGTATCCTAGTGTGGTGATGATCCTAGAAGCAATGTATGTGCCTGTATGTAAATGTTTCTGTTTACGTTTATGTGTTTTATGTATTTTTATAACTCAATATTTTAATCTTCCTCCTATTTAAGAAAAACACATTTTGTGGTTATTTAGGACTATGGTTTAGTTATGTCAATTTATTATTTAGGACATTTTTAGTCGCATTCATGATTCGAATTTATGTAACTATTAATATCTAATGACACTTCTCCTGCTATGCGTTTAGTATGAAGCCTGAATAATTTGCATGTTAGGTGTTTGAAACCCACATTTCTTCAAGAGATTATTTCACATCATAGACTTTAATTAGAAACCATTCTGGATTAAGCAGTCGACTGAGTTGACCTCTAACTGTGTGTTTATGATATCTCCAACCAAATGTATCTAAGTACTCAAATGCTAGTGCGACAGCTAATACAGACACTAATAGCTACGTGAATTGGGTTTTCATCAACCGCATGACTGGTCACGTCAAACGACTGCTGATTGAGTTACTAATACGTATTACTTAGCTCACAGATTCCCAGCACACATACATACTCGTATGTTCGTTATTAGCTCAAATTCAGGATTCCGATGAGCCCCTGCATATTTGTCATGCTTGAATTCCAGTTTAGATATTGGAGATGATGCATGATGCGGTATCGGACATTTTGTGTCAATCGGGCATAAGAATAAAGAATAGCTAATTAATTGGTTTTGGCATTTATTATGAATATTCGGTGGGAGATAATATGCCGCTTGCCTAGCCTTATTTATTACAGTTAATGGTATCGTACTCAACTATTTAAATCACTTTCATAAAACTTAGAGATTTAATTTCTTATGCTTATTTTTCTAATTTAAGCTAATGATTCTTTCTGATAGGTGCAATATTAAGTATAACACAAGTTATTGGATGTGGAAGCTTTAAAGTTACAGACATATTAGATATTCAAGCCACCAGGCCACAAGAAAATATGGCCTTATCTTTTCTTCCCACCATACACTATTGACGTCAACTGTAGTGTAGACTTAGCCTAAATGGTACGTCTAGGTTGTACATATGTATAGGTACATAGAAATGAGCGCATGCTTTGATGAGAATACCGCGCATAGTTCTGTCGGGATCGGGACTGACGCATCCCAGACTCCGCGAGTTATATGATACACAAGCTTGTCTTTGTGGTAGGTAGGTATCGTGCGAGGAACTAATGATAATAATTGTTATTATACCTAATACTACTAGTATAATGTGTATTACAGTATTGAGCAACGGGAGGTGAATCTACCACATCTTACTGAAAAATTACGACTTGGTTTGAAACTAGCAATTGACTAGGAGTGTGTGTATGTTCCTTATCCCTTAACCAGTGGGTAATTCATAACAATTACTTTTCCATTGTTATTTCCCACAGCCATTTCCACTGAAAAGGGACTAAGATTAGTAGATTGTTTACCAAGGGAGTAAAGAACTATTTTTAGGGCGAGAGTGTTTTTTGAATCCTGAGCGACCGAGGGATTCTAGAGTTGAGTCCCGAGTGAAACGAGGGACTCAAAAGTAGAATCCTGAGGGAGCGAGGGATTCAAAGTACATCACTCGAGCCAAAAATAGTTTTTACTCCTGAGGTGGACACCCTACTTTTCATCACCCTCTATGAGAAAAGTAGTAAGTAATCAATAAAATAACATACATGTACCTATACAGGGTGTAACAGAAAGGGGTGTACAAGCGGAAAGAGGGACATCATTCTGAACAACTTTCACTATGGGATCGACTTGATCAGAGCAACTTTATTTTTAACTCAGTACATTTCGGGCCTAGCGCTCAGCTGATCTGTATGGTGGAGTGAAAAATAAAATTGCTCTGATCAAGTCGGTCCAATTGTGAAAGTTGTTCAAAATGATGTCCCTAACAACCTTCTTTCGGCTTGTACACCCCTTTCTGTTAGACCCTATATTTATTTACACAATTGTCGTGATATGTTGTGTGTAATGGTTTGTTGGAACAAATCTCTTGTTATCTATTATAAGTTTTCTGTATGTCATTCTTGTGTTAGTACAATAAAGAAATTACGAATTACGAATATGTCCTCAACATAGTTAAAGATTGTTTAGTATTGGCTAAATCTTGAAAATTGGTTCAAAAAGCATTTTCAGATAACCACTAGTTTTTACATACCTATATTCCTCGTGATTTTATTGGTAACAGATCTTGTATTTGTCATTCGCGTTTGTTGTTATCATCTGGAGTTAAACACTCACTTTCACTCATATTCTTTACTCATATCCGCAAAAGAAATTGAAATAATTACAGCATTCAGATTTGGCGCGCTTTGTTTACAAATTTTCCACAACTTTTTTAATTATTTGGTCCGTGTTTCGATATCAATTCTGTAAGGTTGTTTCTCTGTTGTCACCAATCGGTGTCAATCGATTCGGTCAATCGGATTATCTAATCTGTGTTGAGTACGCATTTTAGTACAAACTTTTTTTTTTATTGGCTGCGTTTAGAATCGATCTCTCTTTTAATTTGGTCTGTCAGCCTGAGTGGTAGTGAAACTGATTAGTGACAGCATTTTTTTCCTTTGTACTGGCAACAAAATTAAAAAGTTACTTTTAGTCCCTAGGGACTAAATGACCTACTTTAGTCCCTGTTTGCCGGGACTAAAGTAGATCTTTTTGAATAGATGTGATGAAAATTAAATTTATGAATGAATATTTAAATGCTATTGGCTGTTGAGAAGTCTTTGTACATGTCTGGGGCAGTCGTCCATATATTGATTTAACCATCTTCTTTGTCATTTATCTGCGCGACTGAGGTGAGTGGCAAGCCTTATGGTAACCCCGCAGGTACACATTAACTTGGAATAGTTGAAAATACGTACTCGATCAATTAAATAAAGGGACTGGGCACAGAGACAAGCAAAGCAATGCATACATTTGAGCGAGACGGCTTAAAGACGTGACGTCAGATGGTATATAATCTGAGCGAGATGCAAATAGTAGTGACACTATTGAATGAGTTAAGTATATCACCACGAGCGCGACAAATTGTAGATAAGGAATGGTGGGAAATAAATGACATGATGTATTAAAAGTAAGTACAAGTATAAAATAATTTCAAATAATCGGACGTCTGAAACTTAAAAGTAACTTTAAGCAGAGATTGGATCTCAAAATTGGAAATTTAAATCTCTTTCACACCTCGGACACTCCATAGAACGCTCATAAAATAAGCACCTATTACTACTGCATGACTAAATGATGTTTGTATACGTGCAAATGTGTGCGTAAATATTGCTAGGTCTGGTAGCGCGGCAAATGCAGCGATTTGCGTCGGGCGAACCGAACGACGACGGCGCGACCCGAACTGTCCCGAACACAAGCGTTTGCATTATTATGAAGTGACTTTGTAGGGGCGCTGCCGTTTAAACATACCTAGTCGGGTTCTCTTTGAAATGCTAAAAAATGTTAATGTTCACTTTGATCCTTCATACATTAAGTTACAAAAATAGAGTAGGTAGGTATCGAATAACTGTCTAAAAGTGGGCACAGTGCCTTTGCCACCTCTTATGGGAAAAGGCGTAAAGCTATGTTATGTTGTTGTTACCTACTATTACTTATTCTGAAGTAGGTAAGAGACACTTGGCGTGAACTGTAGGTAGGTACCTACCTACGTAAATCATCGTTAGGATTGTACAATATTCGAATTTTATGTTAAGTAGGTACCTAGTCTCTGAGAGATTCAAAACAACCAAACCACTACAGGGTTCGAGCGAGACCCGGCCGAAGCTCGCTATATGTGGACCCAGCTAATGGCGGCGCGCCGCCGCCGCGACAAAGTTAGTGCGTGCGTACTTGGGTCAATCAACTTAACCCACACTTTTCTGTCAACGCACGCACTCTCTCTGAAAGTTCTTCGAGGACTGCAGCTCAACGGCACTATCAAAGGACACCATACCGCGCCATGTGAGCAAAAAAAACACAAACGAAGATCTTCGAGAACGTAATCAAGTTCCCCGTAGTGCCTGCTAGCTTAGATACTATTGTTATATTCGTAAAATGTGTAAATTTAACCATTTAGCGTATTTTAATAATAAATGGTCGGGGACAGCAAAGTGTGGGTAAAATAGTTGATTGACCCACCTACTACCTACTTTTCAACTCGAAGTGCTTCGTTCGCGTTGTTGAATCGCACCAACAACGGATAGCACGAAATGAATACCTATAATAAATGTACTTTATTGATAATTATATAATTATGTATTACGGAAGGTTTAGTACTAGGTATCTTAGAAAATAAAATATGAAAGAGAACCTTTAGAGAACCTTTCCTTTTTTGAAGTCGGTTAAAAATAAAATATTACGACACTGACTTATTATCAATTATCGTAGTCAGTAGCTAGTAAGTACTACAAACATATAACTCTGTCTCTGTCTCGCACAAAGTCTGTCCTTGTGAGAGAGCGAGACACACACAGCAAACGCTGACCAAGTTACATTCCGGGAGTTAAGGTATTAGAATTTTTATTTCTCAAAAGAACAACAATAGAGTTGCTGTTGCTTACCTTCTTTCATCAGTCGGGAACCGAAAGAATCTCCTGTCTTTGCTGTTTCTAGTTGACGACAGACACACAAATAATGCACAAAACTTCACCATATTATATTACCGGTTATTATTCACCGTATACGCGCGGTCACTCGTCAGGCGTTCAACCGCGTCTATTGATATTTCAACCAGGGCTTGAAACCGGTTTAAAAAATACCGGTTAATAGAGGTTTATAGAGGTTTTTAGAAAAAAAATCGCTCGGAGCGTAATTGAGAAGAGAGCGGTTAAAAAACCCAAATAAACCGGTTTAAGCCAAAACTGCGAAAGGTACGGCACGCACACACGCAGAGCAGGCAGGGGATAGGGGAAGGGCAGGTTTCAACTTGTTTAAACGCGTGCAATTTGCACTTGAACTTTGAAGCGTTAGTAATTGAACCTAGTGTTTCGTCTCGAATTATGGAAAAAAAGAAAGTTAGTGACCCACAACTATATTTTCTTTCAAACATATTATTATTAGCCACCCCCCAACATAAGTCAGCGTCGAAAGACTATTTTCTTCATTTAAATTCGTGCTCAATAATTTAAGGTTATCGTTAAAAGACTCTATAGTAGAGGATATATTGTTGTTTAGAAATAATACACTATATAATAAATAAGTGAAAAATAAAACGATTTATTTAAATCATAACAATTTAATCAATGAAATCAATATTACTATAATTTGTTATATGTATATGATATCTAGTACTAAATACATATATATGTATAATGTCCACTTTTACGATTCGAAATTAAACTAATTTTGCTTAAAAATGACGTCAAAATTTGCTCAATCTCGAGATTTTCTCGAATTTTAAAAGTGGCAATTACCTTTCTTTTTTTATTTAACTTAATCTGATAGTTACTTAATTGGTTTTTATTTTGTTTTTGGCATTGTTTATAATTATAATTGAAACAAAAAGTAAACTTTAGAAAAAAAAATACTTCCATAAAACCTATTTGATTAGATTGAGTTTAATACAAACTGTAACCCCTTATCCCCCCCCCTTGGGGAATTAATTTTGTCAAATCTCATATCAGTGCACCCCCTAACGCTACTAAGGAACCTCTGTACAAAGTTTCATGGCTCTAGGGCCACCGGTTCAGGCTATGCGTTGCCTGCCCGTCAGCCGCGCATTGTATTTGTAGCTAGTATTGAGCAGTTCTGGTGGCCATATGTGGCCATCAGCAGTTCCGCATCACAATATTATGCTTACCGTGAGTAAATGCACGAGTTATTATTAAAAACACAAAAATCACTATAGGTCTGCCTATAATATTTGAAGAGTTCCCTCTATTTCTCCAGGATCCCATCATCAGATCCTGACCTGGTGTCAATGGGACCAATGGGAAGGTAAACCCTTTCAAACAAAAAAAAAACCAAATCGGTCCATCCGTCTAGGCGCTACCGGGGCACATCCATAAAAAAAAAACATCCGGACGAATTGTAAACCTCCTCCTTTGGGAGGGCGGTTAAAAAAACAACATTTTTTTTCTTACGTGGACTCCGACCAAAATATTGTAAAACTGTTTAATTAGGTAAGCCGTAATATGACGATAATATGGTGTAACAAAAAAGGGGTTTAGAGTTTCTTGGCTACATTTTTCATGTAAAAAATGTAGCCAAGAAGAGGGAAATAAAAAGTTATCAGATTTCAAGTAGAGCCAAGCTTCTAACTCTACACGCCTTAACTGTACAGCCCTAACTTCACAAACTATAACACCTTACTCAAAATATGTGGCTTGGCCGTTTCACTACCGTCAGATGAGCTTAAATTAGAAAATGCAAGTAACGAAACGGCCAAGCCATAGGTGCTCTGCTGCTGATGAGGGAGGATGAATGAGAAGTTGGCTCCGAGGTGGTTGCAGGAATGCGTCTTCAGATGGCTGCGGAAGAAGTCTTCGGAAGGTAGAAAAAGGTTGCTGCGTGTTCAATGTCGAGGGTCACCAGTGAAGCGACGTAGGATCGATTGTCAGTTGTTTTTGCATTGTTGTGCGTTCTGTTTTACTGCTATGACATCTGTCGTGACTTCTGCCAACTGCTGAGTTCCTTTTTGCTAGCGCCATTCATCTTGTATGTCAGTATGTGGATCGCCTGATAGGTGACGCCACAATACAATCAGTACATTTAATTTTACGAGTTCTCATTTCTCCATCCCTGTTACATGTGCTAGTATATTCTTTTTGTCGTTCTACGTCAGGTTCGGACTGCTTATCTTCATCAGTAGGCTCAGCATCACCTTTCATAACTCGCGTGCTGCAATTTGGTAGAGCTGCATCTGAATCTACCGTTTTCAACATACGACGCTTTTTCAGTGCTGGCAGTAGGGATTGTGATATTTCACAATCGTCCTGAGTCGATTCGGTATCATTTTCTACGTCTGGATCTGTAAATAAATATAAATAGGAATGTTAAAAAAAAACCAGTCCCGGCGCAAACGAAACTTAACTCAAATAATTGGTATAATTGAGTAATAAAATAACCCAAGGGAGACATGATCGAAATCGATGGCTAAGTGCGCGAAATTGCTATTCGAGTTTTTACAGGCGTCATACTAATATTTATTTAATTAATATAATATTGCAGTTTAAAAGCGTAAGGTAGCCCTTCTATGAAGTGATTATTACTATCGCATGCTGTAAGTTTCCATATGTCTCGCTCATACATTTTCTGGAGCTCGTAAATGTCTCTCGCTCTGTTCTAAGTAGACTCTGTCTATTTGTCGTAAGGTTACTATTACTATTACGTCGGTCTAATAGTTACGGGAGCAAGGGGCAAGGTATGATTCGTACAATAATTGATGCCCACTCAACCGCCCAACGGACGAACATACCCATTTTCCATACTTATGTTTTTTCATACCTTCATCTTGATGTGGGTAGATTGAAAATCGCGGGCCGTGGACTTTGACTTAACGACATGGTTTTAGGTGAGTGTTTTTTTTTATCAGAGCTCGACATGTGACAATTGCACTGACCTAATCAGAGCTGATTTTTAATATAATTATGGTAAAAGTATTGTTAGTTCTATTAAAATATTAGTATGACTCCTGTGAAAATTCGAATAGCAATTTCGCGCATTTAGCCATCGATTTCGATCATGTCTCCCATGGATTATTTTATTACTCAATCATACCAATTATTTCAGTTAAGTTTCGTTTGCGCCGGGCCTGGGTTTTTTTTTCATACATTCGTAGCATTCTCCTTTATAAAAATATTAAATAATACCAAGAGAGACTGACAACCTGTGTATGCAATTTGGTACAAAGAGGGCCCAGAAACGAAAGTACCTATACCTACCTTCTCTCTCTAGTTCTCGACATTTCTCGAGCTGGATTTTCCGGGAATTCTCGAGAACTAGGGATAGAATAAATTGAATAGAGCATGTTAAACACAATTTCTGTAAAGCATTTAACAAGGATTTCTGAGTTTATGAGATTGATCATCAAACTTATAGCTTAAAAAGATAAAAATAAGAAGGATCAGTATTCCGTCTACAGGGTCAATCAATGTAACCAAAAAACTAAAAACTTACCCATTGTTGTTTGTTAGTTGCCAGTGGCAAAAGAAGACACGGCTGGCAGTGTCGGCACGGCAGCACGTATAGCACCAGTGTAGTGAACATAAAAATTGTGTAATTTCCAATCGCAACATTGGTGGTGGGCGGCCACTGGCGGCAAACATCAAAAAGAGTTCGAAAAAACCCGTTTTACAGGTTAAAAACCGATTTATTGATCAAAACCTTTATAATTTTGCTCTTTGAGTAAACCCTTTATTTTTGGGGTTAAGGTAGAGCCAAACCTTTATGAAACGCTCCTCATGTACCTGAGCTGATTACGCTCTTTAAATAAACCGGTAAACAAGCCCTGATTTCAACCAGTTCCTAGACGCCAGGGGTGGGGTGCGGTATCTGAATCAGCGCGGGGAAGGGAGTGGCCGTTCTGTACGGAGTACTATTATCTCTTCTGTGTCTCTTTTAGTATAGGTAGGTATAGGTGTATAGTATAGGTACCACTTAATGATCTAGCTACAGAAGTTTTAATTCTAACACGTGTATTATACGGTGCTACACGCGTATTTTTTTTTAATTTAATTTAATTGTGTTTTTAGTAGTAAGTTAATTGGAACTTTATTGATATGTATATAATATCAATAAAGTTCCTATTATACTTTATATTTCATTGCTCCATACATTTTGGTCTGGGCGGTCTGATTTTTACAGAGAAGTGAAAATTAAAGTTGATCTGATCAAATCGGTTCCATAGTTAAAGTTGCTCAGAATGATGTCCCTAACAACCCCTAAAATATGACTACACCTTTCTGTTACTATATTAAGAACCATAACCAGACACAGAATTGTGATTCGTGAAATGATACTCGTTCAGTAGGTATGAAATCGTTTTTGCCTTGTTATGAACAGAGATGGGCGCTGGGAATTTTTCCGAATCACCCAGTTTGGAAAAATTCGAAAAGTTGGAATTATTCCGAATCCTTCCATTTGGGTGGGAAAATAATTCAATTCAATTCTTTATTGTACACAATAATTTAAACAGTTACATAAATAAGTGTTAATATTGGAAAAATTAAGGTGTTTTGA